>WUQG02304489.1:0-19292 GCA_011317285.2 Androctonus mauritanicus | reverse complement strand
AGTGATAATTCGACCATTTCGTAAAGCAAAAAATGAAAAATCTATATACATCGCTGCCCCGCTATACTTATCCAATATGGCGGTCGGTTTCCTCAACATCGCTTCCATTCAGGCGACTGGGAGATGCGCACTCTAGTTATATATTATATCTCTATGGTCTTATTACTTAGTATCCTTCCTGAATAGAAAGTGGCGTCATCTGTTGACAAAAAAATCTCCCTGCCTAAGTCCCTTAACAAACAAAAGTTGTTTCATAAAAGTCGATTCAGCAGTTCTCGCATTATAAGCTCACATGCGCGCTCAGGCATTTCAGATTTATAAACTATACAGCAGTGAATAGGCAAACTTTTGCAGGAAGGTCCATATCGTATATTAAAAAACATGTATTTTCTGTGTAATTATTAAAGGAACAAAACAACATATAAACATATTTTAAAAAATTAGTAATTAAAGAATTTTATAAAAAATCATCATAAATTTAATTAGAAAAGATGTTTAGTGTTTATTCTTAATGCCACAGCATGCTTCCAAATGTTCATCAGAGATTCGTATCATTAAGAATAGGAAACGATTTTTTATATTCATTTTATCAGTAAAATTTTGGCCATTATGACTATTACGAGGAGCGCGCATGAAATAATTCCAAGGGCCACCGCTGGTATACAGTATATATTTAAACATCCTTGTATATTTTATATATAAATATTGTTATATATTGACATAAAAATTTGACTTTTAATAAAAGTTAAAAATCTAAAAATAATCCTTAATTCATTATCCAAAAATTTAAATATCAATAGATATACTGGAATTAAAAATTTGACAAATGTTGGTATGTAATAACTTAAATAGCACTTATACAAATTATTAAAAATGAACGGTTTTATTAACCAAGTACACGATACATAACATAAGGCACACAAACAACTTGTTCTCTTCACATAACATATTATATACAACTATACTGTTCAATAAGTAATGTTACAAAGATACTACAAATCGTCAAATGGCATTTAGTAAAAAGACATATGTATTCATGTAAAATTTTAACAGTGAAGCTTTGAAATAAAATTAGTTAAAAAATAACTTGTTACAAAACTAAATGGCTGAATAAGATTTAAAAAAAATCTAAAATTTATTTTTTAACTAGTTTTATTTTTAGCTTCAGTTTAAAATAAGTAAAATATCTTTTTAAAAATCCATATATGTATGTTGAAGACACATTTAAATGGATATAATTTATCATAGAACATAATATCACTTAAAAATATGGTCATAAATAATTGTCATCTATACAATGACTTACATCACTGTTTTTTTAAGTATTTTAATATTACATTTGTTTAGCTCAACAAAACTTCATCACGACATCATCTGGGCATTTCAGCTTCAAGCAAGGCACAAGTCACACACTATAAAAAAGTGTTTTTTTTCCTTTTATATATTTATTTATGAGAAACATTTTTTCAACATAAATATATCTAGCATGATTGATACTGTATGTAGCAATGGGGAATGTTATTTACAATAGGTATTTTAAGTGTCTGCTGTACTGCTATCACACAGTAAATCAATCCAAAGTCCAAATAGTATGTCAAAGCTGATCCCTCACAGAAAACTTATTCATCTGTGAGTTTTTGATTTAAGACTCATTTTCTTTTTCAGGAGAAACAGATTAATAAAATTACAGCTATTTCACATTCAATAAATTTGGCACTGCAATAATTAATACCATTGCCAAATCAATAGCACTATATAGCAATTTTTAATGCCTACAAAAATGTAGGTTTTACAATACTTAAAATATAATAATAATATACTTTATATTTAATCATGAATACTGATTTTAATATCAATGCAAAACATTGATCATTTGTCAAAACAATTTAAAACTTCATTTTGAATATATTAACATAGTAAAACTTAACTGTTTAATGATTATAAGATATTGTGATAACTATTATTTAAAATTCTAATTTCTATTAACATGACTTTATTTAAAATTCAACAGAATAATAAATAATATTGTAAATTTTTATAATTGCCACAATATATAGGAAATCTGTTTGATTCACTCACTTGTGCAAGATGTCTCTGAAGAATATGTTAGTAATTCCATCAACAAAAGTTTTTCATATTCTTTAAGAGGAATTCATTTTCTGCTCCTTTTAAAGCTGTGCAGTATTTTGACTTCTGTGTAAACTTTGGTTGTTAAAATTATCGACCTGATTTATATCTGTATGTATATATATATATCTATTTATAATAATGAAGTGAAACTTTTTAGATGAGATGTCAAAAATCTACAGAAATTACAATAATGCATAGCATTATTTTATTCTGCAAATAATTAATGGCCTCTTAGTTCAAAGGCAGATGAAAGAGATGAACAAGTTTGAATATGGTGTTAAACACAATCCAGATGATTTGTTATGCAGTGCTTTATCAATGATCACACTTAAGGTCTTTTTTTTTTTTAATGTTGTATAATTTCCTTCATTGAAACTGCATAAATCAATGTTGTTTCTGAACATCTTTGCTAGGAAGTCTATAATTTCTTTAAGTCAATTGTGAGATCATTGAACAACACCAAATAATATTCTAATGATACTTATTTGGCAACAGATTGAGCAAATAACTCAAACAATAATCTCTCTTATTACTCTGCGAGATCGTGAGTTAGGAGTTGAATAACCACTTTCTAAACTTTCATCGAAAGAGAGAGACATTTGTTGAGTCTTTTCTTCTTCTCCCATTGCATAAGGATCTGGTAATCCACTAACATCATAGTATGGAGCTCCTATAATTTAAAAAATTTAAAACTTACTTTTCTATTGTAAAAATTTTAATTTAAAATTTGCTTAACAATTTAATATAGAGATATATTAATAATATTGCAATTGGTTGATCAATTAAAATTACAGTAAAAATATGAAAGTGAAGTTAGAAATTAATTGTAATTAATAAATAAATTAATCCTTTATCCTAATTATACATAATTAATACAGTATGGAAAATTATGTAAAAATGTAAATAAATATTTAATTGTTAAAATATGAAAATTGTATTAATATATTTGTTATTTGGATAATATGAATTGTATAATTATTGCTTTTGTGTTAATCAAATAATTCAATATATACAACCTTTCATTCTGAAATATTAATTATCATATATTGTTTATTATTCTGATAGACTAACAAAAATACAAAATATCAAAAATATCATCTAGTAATGAATAAAATTTTCTACTTCCGATTTTGTTGAAATTATTTGATAAATCCTTATACTATGCTGAGTTAAAACATTGCATAATGTTCACATTTTAGGATTTATTTCATATTTAAAGTACATTTTTATTAATTTTGAAATTCTTAATTTCATGATTATTCAAAAATATTCAAAATTTTAAAATGTCTAGATTTTTGAATCCATTTGTTGCACATCAATATTATATTATATTAACATAATAATAATATATTAATTTTTAAAATGGATTTTGCCATATTTTATAAAAATAGTTATACTGTAATAATTAAGTCCTTTGTCTTCAAAATCTCAATAATCCATCATAAATTTTTCACAAAATGTTAGAGAATCATCCCTTAATTAAATTATATTATTTAGCTATTAATTACAGTGATTAATTATTATAGAATAATTAAGCTAAATTAACTGTAATGATTCTAAATAGCTCCATTGTATAAGATATTAATTAAAATCTCAAAAATTCTGTTATTGAAACTATTGCTATGAAATTATGTCTATTAATAATATTACACTATACTTCATAATACTTATAGTTTATTTATTCGAATAGTTTTTTGATAAAAAAACTATTAAACTTTAAATTAAAAACTATTTTTTAATAAAAAAATAATTAATTAAATCTTTATTTGGAGATAAGTTATATTAAAAAACAGTTAAATCTTTCTTTGGAGAGAAGTAATATTATAATTGATTACAGTGATTATACTGTTTGTTATCTTGTAGTTATAACAAACTATGATTTAATAAATGTTTGGCATTAATAGCTATTCATTTTTTAAATTAGCCCATTAAATTAGATTTGTTTTTCTAAAAATACTCCTATTTCTTAAGAAAAATACAAATAAAATAGTTTTATTTTCATTAAAAAATGCATTATTCAATTTTTCCAATTGATAGATAATAAAGAAATATGACTAACAATCAAAATATTTTATAAAACATTAATTTAAGATAATATAGTAAATTTTATTATAAGCATTGAATAACAGAATCAATCTTAGGATACAGAGTAATGATTTATAAAAGAAGCTATTTTTGCTAATATATTATTTACATATTTATAATTATAATCTAATAATATTTAATTAAATTATAAATTTTATGTTTATTTGAACTAAAAATTATTGAATTTAATTTAAGTTCAATGATTTTCAGAAAATTCAAATTTGTTGATAACATTAAATTTAATACACAGGTACTAATAGTTTTGATGGTGATATTAAAATTATGGATTTTGCTCTTCCTGATTTTACTGTTTAATGTGTAATGTTTATTTGAATAATTGATATATTTATAAGATAAAACAGCATATCATTCGTTACAAATTTTACATACATTAATCAGCATATATTAATTTTATATTCCAATTAGAATTTCGTTTATACTTGCATTTAAAAATATGACTTAAATGTAGTTTGAGTTTGCATAACAATTAATTTATACTTACTTAGATGTTCTCGGTTTTTAATATTCATGACTTCCTCAGTTAAAGGCTGATAATCTTCAGGATAAAAATAACCATTAGGCATATTACCATCATACGGATGATAAGAACCATCTTGTGGATAATCACCAGATTTAATCCACATATCAGACTGGCCATCACTTCCTAAAGAGGGATTACCATCCCTTACAGAAGAATTATAAAGCATTCCTAAAATATTTTGAAAAAATTTAAATATGAAAAATATATGACTAATTAAAATTTTTAGTTTAATATTAATTCATTAATACCATTATTAGATTGTTGCATCATATGACTATTCAGTGATCCAGGAGTACCTTCCACAATATTACTCATATAAATGTTAGGTTTACTCATAAGATCTAAATTGTTTTCAATGCTCTTATTGAGTCCTTCAGAGTAAAATGGAGCACTAACTGTTTTTGGATGTCCACTAAAATTATATAATTAAATAAATTATCATCAATAGGAAGTTATAATAATGATAAATATTTTAAAACTTTTAAACTCAATTTCAGCATATTTTAAAAATTATTTCAAAGATAATTACCTTCCAGATTCCATTTCATAATTCTTCTTTTCTAAAATTTAAAATAGTAAATAAAATAATAAATTACATTTTGATTTATTGAAATCTTAATTATTAAAACTGTCTAAATCCAGAACATTTCTATTCAAAATTTTGAACATATTAGAATTTTAGAGGATAATTAAATAGCGATAGAAAATATCTCAAATGTTATAAATTATATTTTGAGATAATTTCTTAAGAAGACAGTATATTTGCATATTTCTTGATGCATTTGATAACTTCAAAGAAAATACAAAAGATGAACTTATTTACTATACAGAAAACAAAAGATTTATAAATATAATCTCATTCTCTTGA
Source organism: Androctonus mauritanicus (assembly GCA_011317285.2). Classification (NCBI taxonomy): domain Eukaryota; kingdom Metazoa; phylum Arthropoda; class Arachnida; order Scorpiones; family Buthidae; genus Androctonus; species Androctonus mauritanicus. The sequence goes on along the minus strand of WUQG02304489.1, from coordinate 13,668 downwards.
AAAAGTTTCAAATCATCATTTAAAATATTTTATATAAGAAAAACATGATAATATATGAGAATTAAATCTTTAGGACTACTAAAGTATTATTTGTTATTATGTGAATAATTTGTAGAAAGCAAATATTTTAGAATATTCTTTATGGATCTACTGATATTTAAATTCATATTCAGTTTGAATTTAGAAATTTTTAGATAATTGTAATATTTATCCATTATATTCATTTTGCTAGCAATGTTCAAAGAAATCTGAATTGATCAAAATATATACAAATGTATAGATGATAACTTTTAAATATATTTGAGCTTCTAAAATTTTGAAAATAGTCCTTCAAAATTAAAATTTTTAAAATTTCCAATGTTTTGGAAAAAAGTTTTAGAAATTTCCAAAGTTTTGGATCTGGATTTGTAAAGTCTTTTCTATATTTTAAAAATTTTATAATTCAAAAAATTCTTACCATTTTTACCTTTCCGGCACCAACAACAGCATATCACACTAATAATTAGAATAATAAGTACACATCCTGCAATTACAATTATAATCACAATATTGATTGTTGACAATGCTGGTTTTGGTTCTTTAGATTTTTCAACTGTAACTGTAAAAAATAGCATTACTTTTAATAAATGCACAACAAATTTAATCTTAAATAATTTCAACATAAAATTTTTCTTACTCAAAGGGCTAACTAATCTTTCATCACCACACCAAGAATGATTGGTTTGAAGACAAAGTACAACTCTAATATCAGTAAATCCCTCAACAGGTGGATTAATTTCAATTTCTTCTTCATAATTTTGTAATGGAAATAATGTTTGCAATTGCCATTCTTCACTTCCAGGTGAACGAGCTTCTACCTAAAATTTTAACAACAATAATTTCTTAGTTTTAATAATTTTAAATTAAATAAAAATTTATTATAATCAGGCTATTATATATAATTGCAATGTTTATTATTTTTAACCAGTATAAATGCATCTATAGTTATAAGCATAATTTATACATAAGTTTCATTCATAATTCAGAAAACACTATTATGTACACAAAGTATTGAAATCAGAGATATACTGTGTTTTGTAATACATTCCACAATTGGACTAATTAGAAGTTCTTATTTCAAAGATTTGAAGAAAAAGTTCTGATTATAAAGAAAAGATTTTTTTTAAGGAATCTCTGCAACTTAAATATCTTGAATAATTTATGTAGTTTTACATTATATTTTTGTTAAAACATTTTTAGTATTATGATAATACATAATACTAAAAATTCTTGAAGCAATTTTGAAATTTTCTAAAATATGAAAATGAAATTGCATATTTGTAAGTATGAATGATCTGTGATTTAAATGGAAGAAGAATTATATATTTAAATTTGCTTGTTTATGTTATATATACAGTCAATTTGCAATAAGTCAAATTTGTTGAGACCAACATAAAATGTTGAGTTATCAGAAGTTCAACTAACCATGAACATTTAAAATCTAATGTTAGGTATTGGGACCACATGAACTTTGACACAAACAAACTTCAACTTATTGCAAATTGACTGTATATGTATATATATCATAATGGAAAATTTTTTTTAACTTGATTTAAATCAAATTTATAATATTTAGGATAGGAATTGAACAACATATCAAAATATCTTTTTCATGATTTTTTAAATTTGAACTTCTCTAATATCGTAAAGAGGAAATGGTCTTTCTTAGTAAAGTTTTAGTTTATTGTTACTTATAATAATGCTGAAGAATGTATTATTGTAAATGAATGATTAATTTATCTCCTTAATTTATATAATTGAAACTGTTTTTTCACCTAACCCTTCTACAGAAACTAAGATGACCAAATTTCTCTCTCTCTCTTCTTAAATCATTAGTTATCATCATATTATTTTAAAGGGTTTCTCATATTGATTTAAAAAACATACATTATGCAATGTATTACACTCATAAAACCCTATTTATTCATCTATCAAAATGTTCATAGATTATTATTACTCACTATCAAAGTTCTATTAAACAATCATTTTAATATGTTTTAATATCAGAATTTAAGTAATTTATCAAAGATATCCTTTATTATTGTTACTATTGCCCAATTAATCTATTATATTCTTTGATACTGAAGACTGATCAAAAGATATCCATTATTGGTGATAAAGATGTTGAAGTATTAGATAATATATTCAAATGATGCTATTATCAGCATATTTTTGGATATGTTATAATAAAATAATTTTAAAAATAGCAATTACAAAATTTCAATAAATAAAAATGATACCTTTGCAGCTAGAGGGTATTCAGTTTTTTCTACTTTGAAATATAATTTATTTGAAGTTCTGTCATAATAAGCATCAGAAGCACGAGGCATATCTAGAAATATATATAAATGATTAATATTATATACTGATTATATTAAGATTTTATATAAATTAAAAAACTATATTGAAATTATATATCTTTATATTCAAAATTTTAATAATTATTTAAAAATTTTAAATTATAACTTTAAAACTTTTTAATTATTATTGAAATTACATAACTTTATATTCAAAATTTTAATAGATAATAAATATAAAAAATACTCACCTTTCAAATTTACTGGAAATAAAAAAAAAATTATTTTAAAAAATTGCAATTAAAAATGTGTAAGAAATAAAAAAAACAAAAATAATTTACAAAATTTATTAATGCTTGTACTATTATCTATTTCATTTTGCTTATATTATTTTTGTTTTTGCTTATATATTATTTATTTATTAATAAATTAAATCTATTAATGATTTCAAAATAATTATGAAATTTCTATCAATAAGTTTAATATTTGGTAAATTGAATTTTCAATATATTAAATAATTAGGCATTTAAGAAGTTTCATATTTTATCTGAATTTAATATTTTGAAAATAATAACATATGATTAAATTGTCAAATACCTTTTGTCATAACAACAATTTCTGGTGAATATGGACTGTGTCCACGAGAATTAACAGCAAATACTTTAAATCGATATTGTGTTTTGGACTGCAGACCTATTAATAAAGTTAATAATAATTATATAGATATATTCTATATTGATATTATAATATAAACAAAAAATATTTATATAAATGCCATTAAATTATGGTAAGTTCTGAAAATAAGCATTTTAACACTGAACTCTAATGGACTTCATATGAAGCCATAATATATGGTCACAAATGTCTTTTGGCTTCATAGTATATCTTGTCATTTAAAGTTTTTATAAAAACATGATTAGCTTATATGATGCAAATAAATATACAGATCCATTAATTTAAATGCCTTTTTAGTCTCCAAGATCAAACAACTAAATTAGGGCTAAAAATATTAAAAAGAAGTTTTCAAATATAATACTGTATATAATATTATAAATACAGTAGATTCCCAAATATCTGTGGTTGGATTACAAGGGTTGCAGATTAACTGGGTTTTAATTGCAACCTGGAAATGATGTTTAATTATCTATGTTTTATCCTAGATGCAATATTTGAAAGAACTTAAGTTAAAAAAGATTAAACATTTCAGATTTGTTTCTTTATTATGTCTAATAAATGGCAATCAAAATAAACAAATTTTTTGTTTCTTTTTTCAGTGAATAATAGAACATTTGAATATATTATGTATATAATTTATTATTTTTTAATATTAAATGCATATTGTCCATAATTTTGAGTTTTTGAATATTTGTGGATTATCTGGGAAAATTAATTTTCTTGCTACTCCAATTAATTAGGCAGCTCATCTACTGTATACACATAGGGTATCAAAAAGTCTTTTTGATATCCTATGTGTATACATTAGATGAGATACTTCTAAACATGTGGAAGTCAAATCATAAGATTATAAAGTCCTATTTTTGAGATTCCAAAATTTAAATTATATTAAATGACATATTTTCTTCTAAGCATCAATAATCATTGAACCAGTTTTAATTGCATATAGCAAGTATTTATAATTTACATAAAAAACATTAATTGATTCATTCCATTACATTTTATCACAGATATACAATATTTAATATACTAATTGTTTATATGTTTCATTCATGATATACTAAAGACTAGCTATGTAGCAGTAATATAAAAATATTATAATAGGAATGTGAATAGGAGTTTTCATAAATTAAGAGAAAGTAAATTTAATGATATAAATATATTGAATGAAATAGGAAAGGATTATGGATGAAAATCAATGCACTCTAAAATTATATCTTTTCATTCTTGACAAGGAGGTTGTATTTTGAATAGGTTTCTACAAGAAACCTATTCAAAATACAACCTCCTTTATAAAAAAAAAAATTGAAATTTTTGTGTTGGATAATTCTAGATTCTCTATAAATGATAATATTTCTCTAATGTGTTAGTCCTTTGCTGTATTTTTAAATTACTATTTATTTTAAAATTTTTTTCTTAATTGTGATGTTTTTATCTTAGTTTATTTTTTCATTATATGCTATACAGACTTAATACATTATGCAAGTAAAATATGTACTTTATATTTTTCAAGTTCAATTTAATATTATTGCAAAATACTTTTTATACAGAATATGAATGACTGAACTTTTCAAAATTATATCAAAATATTGCATCATCATAACTAAGATAACATCAATATTAAATATAGGCAATCCCTATTCTAATTGCTTTAACCTAAACTGTTGTCCTAACTAAGCAGTTGTTATGCAATAACTAAGAAGCATAATTCATTAATATCAAATGAAATATAATTATATGCCAAATGTTTAAATCAAAATCTTATTTTCTCTAGATAAAATTTTATAAATAGCAATTCTTTTAATTGACAACTGACTTCATATTCTAAAAATATTAATTATGAAACTAGAAGAAAACTAAATAACACTTTAATATATATGTTTTTATAAGCTTTCATGATTTAAAAACATTCAGTATAAAAAATATAACAGCAAAAATAATTCAAAAATATACATAATAACCATAAAATAGGATAATCTGGAATAATGGATCCAATTAACTGAAAATTAGAAAAACTAATAGAGGTGATTAATGTCAATCCATGTTTTGAGGTAATGTTTAGATTCTGTACAATACATAATCATAAATATGAACTGTAAGCATAACTTAGGATTTTGGTGGCTTTATCATTTGAAAATAATGGTCATAAATTCAGGGGATCATATGTTGAGGTGCCATATATAGAGTCACATGTATCTTATAAATTCTAATATTTTTATTTAAGATTTACAAAATGGTAAAATGATTAATTTGAATAATATGCTATTAAGATACACAGTTTTGTAGAACTGATTATAAATTTTACATTTATATTTCATATACTAAAAGATAATAAAATTTACCTAATATTTGACAAGGGTTATGTGAATGACATGATTCATTTCTCTCTTCATTTGTTTCTGTATTAATATATGTTACAACAAAATTAGTGTTTGACATTCCTCCATTAAAACCTTCCAACCACATTAAATTTACTCTGTCAGAACTGGCATCAGCTGTTAATTCTGAAGGTCTCTCGGGTGGACCTAATTGATTAAACAAAAAGAGATATTTTGTTCCATTTATATTAATTTATTAAATATTATTTAATAATTGTTGTTTTTAAATCAAATTGAAAAATTCACCTTTTTTAACAAGCGTAACTATGGTTTTCTTATCTCCTCCTATTTGATTCCATACACGGCATGTATATTCACCATAATCATCTTCTTTCAAATCTCTTATAAAGAGAGTTCCAACGTAAATATCATCTCCAAGATCTGTAACATTTGTCTTGTAATTACCATAATTTTCTAATATCCTCTTATCATACTGCCATTCAAACATTGGTTGTGGATAAGCTTGTATTTTGCATTGAATCACTGCTAATTCCCCAACATCAAATGCAATACGATTATATGTATGCCTAATAATTGGGGAATCTGAAATTTAGAAAAAAAGATGACAATGAAAACATGAAATAAAATATCAATATGTTTTAAATTTTATATTAATGAGATATAATTTAACTTACGTTCAATGCGCAAATTCATTTCTGCTTGTGCTGGTTCTCCAACATTATTTTCAAATTCACATATATAAAGACCTCTGTCATCTGCAGTTAATTCATATCTTTTCCTACCTGGTCCTTCAAATATTAAAGTACTCTGCACAGAATATGCATTATTATCTTCTATATTATCAAGTGTTTCAATTCTATATATTGAACTATTATCCAATATAACTTTCCTGTGATGAAACCATTTTACAGTAGGCTTTGGTTTTCCTCTTGCTCTGCAAGTTATACTAAATCCTATATCACCAGTTTTTTTAGTATTTTGGGGTCTTGGCCGAAGTGAAATTCTTGGTTGTTCTGTAATTATGAAAAACGATTAAAAAAATATTTTATAATATAAATTAAATAAAAGCTAGTCATTTATTCAGCGAGTTCTAATATGATTACATACAATTTTTTTAAATTAAAAAGACAATTTATTTTAAATATTAAATTTCATCTAATATTTTATTCTCAAATATTTTTATATTTCATATAGTCATAATTTTTAAGAAAAATGCATTGAGTTTTAATTTTTTCATAAACAATTAAGCAAATTTAAAAAATATTTAAGAATAAAATATTTGATAAGTAAATATTAAATATATTTTCAGCTTACCTATAATAGTTATAGCACATTAGTTTGAATATTTAGAAAGCAGATAATTTGTTAATAAGAAATAGTTTATGACAAATTCATTTATTCTATTATATAGTATAATATATGAAAAGCTAGAGTATTAGTTTGGATCTTTGTAATGATTAGTTTGATAGTCATTACTAATATATTGAATTATTCATAAAATATATTAAGAAAATATAAATTTTGTCCTATTTACTATTGTATATTATTCTTTGAAATCATAGCAATTCAAAACCATAAACCATTTATGATTATTTTATACATAAAGAAAAATATTGATAATAACTAATCTCATTTCATACTGATAGATTATGTTTGCTTTCTATAATATAACAGTATGAAATAATGGAATCCAAGTTGATAAATTATGAAAACAGTTATGTAGAAACAAATAACAGTTATAAAGATGTATGGTATAAGCAGTTTTAGGATTATACTAATTTGTTTATTCTAAAGTAAAAATTAATACAAATATTAAATATTTATTATATTACAATATATATAAAGAATATTTATCTTATAATAATTAAAATCTTAATATAATGCCTGTATAAAAATCAAACATATAAGATACATGCTATCAAGCTTATACTGCTTTATACACTTTTAATGTATAATTAAGAAAAGACTTAACATTTTTTGCAGTCATGAATTTCTTTAATTTCACAAATGTTTTCTGCAATACATTGTTGCCATCATCATGCTAAAAAACATAACAGTTCTGTTATGTTTTTTAGCCTGATGATGGCAACAATGTATTGCCAAAAATGTTTGCGAAATTAACGAAATTCACGACTGCAAAAAATGTTAAGTCTTTTCTTAATTATATATACAAGATACAAATTAAAAACATAAATTATTATGAAAAACTTTAAAGTTATTGTTAAAATCAATATTAAATAATTTTACAAAGTACATTTTTAATATTAAATGATTTTTCTAAATTAAAATAATATACAGTATATAGAATGTCGAGTGCCTGAGAAGAAATTGTATTCATAAAATATAATATCAAATTATTTAATATTGTTATTTAGGTTTATATACGAATTTATAATCTTAATTCATAATCATAGATGTACTTCCTTTATCTATTGCTGTAAGATTTTGTTTCCCCATTCATTCATCCTATTTTTTCCTTTTAGATACTTATTAATTGATCAGAACATTAATAATATTAAAAAGAAAGCAAAAGTTTTGATGAAATTCAAATTATAGAATTCTGAATTAGTCTTATTCTTTTATTAGATTATAATAAAATATTTATCAAAATTTTCATCTCTAGAATTGTTAAATAAATGGACAAAGAAAATATGTTCAGCAATTTAGAATACAAGTGATATATTAAGTATTAGATCAGTGGTTCCCAACCTGTGGTATGCATACTCCTAGGGCTATGCAGCAGAAAGGTTGGGTCATGATGGAAAACATCAAAAAAGGAGTTAAAATAAAAAACAAAACCAAATGTTCAATTAATTAAAAAATTGAAATAATTTTTTAAATATAAAATAAAAATAAAAGCCAACAAATATCATTAGGTTATCTTTTTAAACCGCCGAATCATTAGGTTAGTTTGAGCCATTTGATTATTTAGCTAGCCAAAAAGTTTGAAAAGAACCTTTTTGAGGGATATGTGTAAAAGAAGAGAATGAAAAGAAGCAATACTCAAACAGAAACTCTAATAAAGGGATACATGAAAGAAAAAATATTGAGAACCATTGTATTAGATCAAGAATTTGGAATACTGTAGCCATATCAGCAAAAGAGAAATACAAAAAAGAAAGAAAATGCTGAAAGCTGAAAATTATCACATTTTATTAAAAAAAATATAATTTTTATTATATTTTATCTTATATTTAACATATTTTGTAATTCTAAAAATATCATATATTCCTGAACTGGTTAACCAAGAATTAATCTTTAGGACATATAATGATGATGGTGTATAATGATTAAGTTAGTTATTAGTGATTAAATTTTTATTTAATAATAAAAATCTGGTGGAGTATTTGCAATCTCTGACTATACTATTATCAATATTTTATAAAATATCTTCTTTTATTTTTATTTATTGTTTTATGATTTTAACATAATAAAATTATTAAAAGTAAAAAATTTTTATTTATCCAATATACTGTTTTATATATCTAAAAAGAAATATTATATTGTTATTTGCATACAAAATGACAGCTGTATACTCAGCCATATATATATTGAGATCACCTAGTTTCCAATCCATGCACTAGATAAGATAGTAAAATAATGAAATCATTGTATATATCTACACAGAATAATAAAATATGAATAGGACTATATATATAAATAAATTCTAAGTAACAATATAAAATTATTATTAGAATTTCAATAAGAATAAAATATGAAATACAAGTTTTGTTTGAAAATAATATGCTGCATTTCAAAAGAATTGGAATTATAAGACTGAAAAATGATAGTTAATTTGATGATTTAAATCAACAAATGAATTAATAAAAAAAAACTGTCAAAATATTAAAGTAATTGTTTTTTTTCTTTTTTAAATTTTTAAAATGAACAAAATATAGTAAATCTTTGTTATGATTTTCTAAATAGTGTAGGAATAATTTTAAACTATATATTCAATATGTATATATAACACATATATTAATATCCAATATGACTATATATTGATCTACATTATTATATCCATTTTGACTATTTTTTTTATAAGTCAGAATCATATTGTAGTAATAACTAATCAAAATTAACTTCAGAAATGTATTTTTTTTTATCTAATGATTAACTTTGATCATCATATTTAATATAGTAAATTTGAATATATTTGTATCTAAAAATATAAATCATTGCTGTAAGCTTGGTTGGAAATGTTCCATTTTAAAGTACTATAATCATTTTTTTGGAGATATGATTATACTTAGTATTTATTGCATTATAAATTATTTTATAAATCTACTTATTATTCTCCATATTAAAATATGATTTAATTTCATTTATACTTCTTTCAGATAAAAATAATAAATGATAATTTCCAATTTCTAAATTGTAGCATTTAATTAATTTTTATCTAAAAAGTAAATGCTAAAACTTTATATACATATATATAGTGCATATTAGTAATAAAAAAAAATTGAGTGAAATAATTTGAATATCCATTGGGATATTTTAAATTTAGTATTACATAAAATATTCTAAAGAAATTTGTAATAAAAAATACATAACATTTAATCTACTATATTTTACAAAAATACTGACAAAACTATAAAAAATGAAGCCCATATCTCATTAGAATCAATAGTCCTATTTCCTATCTTATTGATTTAACAATGAAAAATCTGAAAGAGATGAGGCAAGTGAAATAAACTGCAGCGTTATTAAGAATAGTTCTATGAAAATAAATTGCTAATGGACTGTTGTCAATTATTTTGTGACACTTAGATCAAATTGAAGTCAATTTGGCTATAATTAAATGCTCAGCAGAAAAGTAATTATCAAACAGAAAACTCAACACAAATGTGAATTAGCAGGATTTGGTAAAAAATCCATTGCCTGCTAAAGTTCATCTGAAATCAAGAATTATTAAGTTCTTTGCTTTCATCTGAGTTTTTCATCCATCAGGTAAAATAGAAGAAAGAAATAAAGTACACCATTATAAATAAAATTAATTTTACAATTTATACATCTTGATTGATTACACTAAAATAGGGGAAGTCAGACCAAAGACTTTGTCGTGATTTTCTGATTAAAAAGCTAAGAACTATTTTGATGAAATTATTTAAAAGAAAAACAGAAAATTCCACTTTATAAATTATACAATCTAATAAATTATAAATGTAATTATATTTATCTCATTTGCATATATTTATATATAAATTTGCATTGCAAAGTGAACTTTGTATAAAACATCAAATACTGAGATAGAATAGAAATTTAAAAATTAATGCTTATAATATTAGTAGTAATAAATGATTTACATTTACAAATAATCTAAACTTTATAATCTATTTTCCTAAAGTTAATTTTAATATTAATTTCTTTCATAGCACTGACATTTCTAAAATGATATAGATTTAAAAGACTAGCAAGTGATAGAATTTAAACTATTTAAAAAATTATTTACAATATTAAATTTTTAAGCTATGTTTAAATTAAAATATTTATCTAAAAACTTACCATGTACAGTTAAATAAACAGAACCTATTGAACCTCGGCCAAGAGCATTCTGTGGTTGACAAAAATAATCTCCTTCATGACTGACATGAACAGAAATAATTGTATAATTAATACCATGACTGGATTCAGATTTTTCATGACCTTCTTTCCACCATCTATATTCAGGGAGTGGCCATCCAGGAGGTCTTACTGAACAGGTTAGAGTAAATGGTTTTTCAGCTATAGCTATTGGATTACGAGGTAATATTTCTGTTTCTCCAGGTTTATCTGAAAAGAATAAATTAGAAATAAATAAATTATATACATTAGCTTTCGCCTTTTTTGTCAAGAAATCTATATTTAACATGAATAAATTTATTCTATATTATAGGAATTAATTTATTTCATATTATAATTATTTTACTATTTCATAAAAATCTAAATAGATTTCAGTTTGTTTTTGAAGAATTATCATTATTTTTTGGGTCTATTATTTGCCCATTCTGAATAGGATTAGAATCAGTCTCTGTACAATAAGCATAACATTTTTAACTATAAATTACTTACGTCTAACATAAATAGAAACTGTAGCATTATTGGTAACTTCTTTTTGTATAATGGTACCAGAAGGTCTTAATGTTGTTGTTGCTTGGCAAGTATATTTTCCTGCATCTTCTGCTGAGATACTAGTTAACCTTAATGTATCTCCATTTTGATGAAAATATTGATCACCCTGCTTGAGCCATTGAAGACTATGAGGAGGAGGATTAGATGCAACATTACATTTAACAGCTACTGATTCACCTAAAGTGATTTCTTTTTCCGGTAACAAACTAACTCGAGGACCAACTATAAATTAATAAAAAATATACAATTCCCAATAAATATAAAGTATGCAAGAATTATTTTATATAAATCAATTATATAAAATATATTTACATAATACTGAAAGTTTTAAATTAGCTTTTGTTGGATCACCAATTCCATTTTCAGCCACACAAGTATACATCCCACTATCTTTTGGCGTAACAGCAGTAATAGTATGATTATAAGTATTAGAAAGTAAAAGCCCTTCTTTGTTCAACCATTTTACAGATCTCACAACAGGATTAGCAATAGCAGAGCATGTCATGAAGGCATCAGAATCAACCATAACATTCAGCGGATTGTAAGGTCCAACAGTTAAACGAGGAGCATCTACAATAAAATAAAGTATTACAATCAATTATTTATATGTTTTTTCAGATTTTTATATATATATTGATAACATTAAATATAAAAATAATTACTCTTTGAAGGTGTTTATTTTGTTACACAACAAATAAATCTAAAATAAAATGGAATTTAGACATAATAATATAATGAATAAGTATCACATTTTGATCATTGAGTTTTTAATTTATAGCTATGACTTTGTCATGCAACAGGTAAATATACACACCCTCATTAAATGTGTTCAAAATGTTAAGAGCAATATAATATTAATAAATACTAGGAACTAACAATGAACATGTAATTTCACAGATGCTTCTCTCTTTTGCTCTTCTCTGATGGCTCTGTTCCAAACTGTACATCTATATTTTTTCCCATCATCATCAATTCTTGGATGAATTGTAAGAGTATTGAATGTTGGATGATCTCTAGAACCCCCATTTTTTGTTGGGCTAGATATGGCAGTTCCTTCCCTATACCACTGAATTACTGGATCTGGACTTCCACCTTGACTGCTACAAGTAAGTTCAAATGGAATACCTTCCCTAGCAAGTGGAGTGGCTGGAGTAATGCGAGGTTCACCTGGTGGAACTATAAAAAAAAAATTTTTAAATATAAAATTATTATTTTCTATGGAACAGTTAGAATAATTTAATAGATTAATAAAAATACTCTTGCACATACTGCTTATGGATGCAATCTACAATATAAAAATTTTAATTAATAAGTAAGGAAATTTATTACAGCTTAGCAAAGATTTGTTTATTGAAAAATACATCATTGAATTTTACATAAATCTGATAAAGAATGCCAAAGAAAAAAAAAACTTGAAATTTCCGTCTTCCTTTACATTAAATTTGAAACACATGGTGCAACGCTCATCAATTTTAGGAGTAATTTTTCCAGTCTAACCGGAGTATCAAGTTAAGCGTACATTTTTTAAACAATAGGGATTTGATTCTTTTTCGTTCTAAACTTGGCATTTATGACTTATCATTAAGCAATTAAAGCAATGCATAAATCATCAATTAAGAAAGCTAAATGTCCGTTAATTGAATGCACAATATTTCCATTTTAACGCACACAAGAGTAATATCATATCCATACAACAACATTTACTTTTCAAAGTTTAGGATTTTGAATACGTATCAGTGTATTCTATTGGGAGACATTCATTTCTTAATCTCCTGCATATAAATATGAAATTTTATACTTCAGAGGGCAATTAAAATTCGTTATATGATTCAGTACGCAACAGTTACGCGTTATTTTAATATTTATTTATTTGTCTTTTTATTTCTTTAGAATCCGTTTAGATTTACGCCATTAATTGCTAAGTTTGCGCATTAAATTAAGTTATAAAATAAAATATATATTGATTTGTTTCGATTAAATAAATTTTTTTTTAACATAATCCGACAAAAGTTATCGTTTCTCCTTTCCCATTTTCATCGCTATTATGACCTATTGAAAACATATTTATCCATTCTCTTAAAGACTACACACCAGTTACAAACTAAAACGAAAATTAGTTTCCTGATTAAAACCAATTATGACCTAATTTCGAAGCATTTGTAACAGAAAGATGACGCAATAATGATTTCATAATGATGTACTGTACA
>WUQG02304378.1:0-19292 GCA_011317285.2 Androctonus mauritanicus | reverse complement strand
CAGTTATAAGTAATCGTCCTCCCAGAATACAAAATCCCTTTTTTATATTCCTACATATAGGTACATATACTTAAAACTTAAGATTCTTCGGACGCCTCCTCCGCCTCTTTGGTACGTTACTACTTCTATTCTGTAATACTTTCGAATTTTACATCTGCAATCGATAGCATTTTCGAATTTTATATTTACGTTCGATAGTACTTTCGGATTTTTATATCCAGATCCGATAATATTTACACGAAAATCTAGATTCGATAACGCTTTTCGAGATCATTAGGTTATGAATCACATAAATGTAAATACTAGATTTCCTAACATTTACAAAATGACTGATTGCTTTGATCTTAAAAATCTAATGATATTATTCACATAAGTTTATTTAACAAATTCATTAATGAACACTACAGTAGTTGATCGTGTGATGCGCTATCAATTTATAATTACAGAATTAGTAGACGATATTCTATACGAATATTTTCTAATACTAGAATTTATATCAAATTTGACTTTCTTAAATTTGATTATGAGACGATCGCGTAATCGATTACACAGATTATTCGATCATTTACGATTCTAGTAGATGCACGATACGTAATCAAGAACTATCAAAAGGATAAATCTCAACTGAATTATCTATAAACAGATGATTTATATATGCTATAAATTATTATAAAAATATCTGGATTATGTAATCATCTAGATTCAGAAGACTAGATAATTAGATTAACTGATTATATTTATTGTCCAGATTAGTGGCATTCACATCATCCACGCATTCAACTGTTATCAACGGTTGAACAGATAGATGACATAAATTCACTAATCTATACTATAACAAAATCGGATAATCTAAAAATTTAGATTTCCGGATCTAGATATTTTTATAATGATTTATATCATATAAATCGTGTAACCTGGATAACGCAAAATTAGGCTTTTATCTGAACTTTACTACACAAACTATACGATTATCACATAATCTATTATATCTGTGATAATCTACATTATTAAGATTATTTAATGTATAATCTAGAATACATATTTAACTAAGGATAATTTATATAATTAGTATTTATGTTAGACATACAGATTACTCGATTATTGGGCAATGAATAACTTGTAATATATTAATAATTGTAATCAAAATTTTCACGTATTATTATGCAATTAGTTGTTACTAGATTATTATATTTTATATGGGATTTTATTGTATGATGATGTAGAATTTAATAAAGTATTATTCTGTTAATGAATAGTATATATTCGTCTGCAATAATCTAGATCAGTTAGAGCAACTCGGTGCTGATACCTTAGCAATAGTATCACGTCCTTACGATATAAATGTTTTAATTTACAGAAGTATTGTTTTATTAAAAAAATAAAGAAAGTAAATAAACAAACTCTCTGACTCAAAATAAATAAATTAAAAAAAAATCAATTAAAGGAATTAAAAAATAAAAATCGATATTTTTTTTCGTTTTAATTCTTCGAAATATAAAATTTCTAGAGTGGAGAAAGAAAGAAAGAAAGAAAAAAAGTTCGAAAAATGATTAAATTTTTAAAAATAATTTTTATATTTTTAAATTCTTATTAAGGAAATCAATCTAAAAAAGAAAAGAAAAAAAGAAGAGGATTAGTGAGGTGATTCGTAGTTTTAAAATTTATTTTAATGGAAATTTATCACTTGTTTGTTAACATCGCATAGGATTAGCATATACATCTCGAGCATAATTTATCGTAATAAAGTTAAACAATCTTAATAAATCAGCAGTATAAGCAAAGAATTTCGTTTAAAACTTAACAATTATCAAACATTTTTCAGTATTCCGAACGAAAACATTATTATTTATAGATAAACACGCAATATTCGTGCTTAAATGTTACATGTCTCTGAAGATAAAACAAAACAAAAAAAAAAAAAAAGGCGGTGCCAGAAAAATTATAAACTAAATTATAGTGGTAATTTTAAGAAGAATTAAATAAAATACTACTGTTTATACGGCTTCATTTGTACAGCAAATTACTGAATCTTCCAAGCGTGATTGGATAATGGAAAAATTCCCAATAGAATCCGCCTGCCCCTGTAAATCCTACTTTTCCTACCAACTAATCTGATACTTTTCAATTATTTCTGATGATTGGAATTATTTTAAAAACTATAAATTCGACAGTTTAAATAAATAAATGAAGAATTATAATATATTTTTTAAAATATATATTTGAAAACGAGTATTTAGTTTTATTTATAATAAAATTCTGATAGCATTTTCCTAATGCAAGATTGTTAAACTGGAAAATTAGTCAATCTTAAAGAGGATTAAAAGCAAGAGAAAGAGAGAGAGAGAGAGAAAGTTTGAGTTATCCTTTCGATAAATAGAATTTAAATTAATATTTTAATTTTACTATTTTCGTCTATATAAATAGGATTTAATGATAGTTTATCGAATGTCATCGGATTTTAAATCACTTTCCCAATCTGTTATTAAAAATATTTTTAATTAAAAGGAAAAAAAAAAAAAGGAAAATAATCGTCAATATTTTTTTTTTTTTTTTTTATTTCTTTTCGGAAAACAGATTATCGAATTTTTAATAATTCTTAACCATAAAATTAATTTGTGTCGGATAATAATAATAATAATTTTTTTTTTTTTTGGAAGAAAGTTTAAGATTTCATCGCTAAACCAAAAACATTTTTTTTTTTTTATTATTACTTTTCCGTATTTAAATAAATTACATAATGAATTTTTTAACGTAATACTGTATAAAAGAAATCGAAAAATTAAATTTTAATAATTCAAAAATTCATTTATTTTAGAAAATTTTACAATGCGGAAGACGAAGAGGATAGAAAATTCAATTAAATTTTCTATCCTCTTCATCTTCCGCATTGGAGATAAAACGAAGATAACTATAACTATATGAAGATAACTGTATGAACTATATGAAGATAACTATAATTTAACTATATGGTAACTTAAAACTATGTAAGTAGACTACAATACAGAAGATGAAACGAAGATAACTATATGAACTATATGAAGATAACTATAACTATGATTTAACTATATGGTAACTTAAAACTACGTAAGTAGACTACAATGCAGAAAATGAAGAGGATAGAAAATTGAATTTTCTATCCTCTTCATCTTCTGCATTGTAGTCTACTTACGTAGTCATTTTTCCTCTTCATCTTCTACATTGTAGTTTACTTACGTAGTCATTTTTCCTCTTCATCTTCTGCACTGTAGTCTACTTATGTAGTTTTAAGTTATTATATAGTTAAATTACTTAATTTAATTTAAAAAAAAAATAATCGTAATATTTAAAAAATTATATAAATATATATAATTATAACGTTTAACATTTTTATATTTTAAATTTTCTAAAAGACTTAATTATGATGTATTACAGAAATTAATAGCGAAAAATAACGTGTTCCTTTAACTCAGATAATTAATTAATTATTTAAAAGTAAGATGAAGTTTTAACTAGATAATTAAATTATAATGATCCCGAGAATATAAAATTCGATATGCAGATTTGGAACCATTTTTGACGAGGAAAAATTATTAAGGGAATTAAAATGGTGAATATATATTTTTTTTTTTTTTTTGGAAGCGAAACTATTATTTAATTACTTAGAGTTAGTAACATCTTTATATATTTTGTAAAAGTGGAAAGAGAGACAGAGTGAGAGAGAACATTATGCGAACATCATTTAAATCAATATATTTTTAATGTCGTCTACAATGCCTGGAAGCGAGTGATTCCAATGATTTGATGTGATTTTGTGTGTCTTTAGCTTCGGGTCTCACAGATCGAACGTCATTTGAATGAAGATATTTTGTTAGGTTTATCTGTTACCAGATACAAAATGTTATATTAGTTATTTAATAATATCTGATTTATATTTATTACCTTATGTTTCATTATGTTATTAAAACAAATGATGGCATGGGTTCCAAAAATAGCATTTCAATTAAACGTTTGTTTCTGCTTCAAATGTTGAACTAGTCAATTGCTCGATGCAAAGTATATGTATACGCAAACCGTCCTTGAAAATTAGAGTAGAAATATTGTGAAAAATAGCAAAATTTCTTTCCGTTCCTTCGGGTTATATTCGTCAAATCTGATGGGAGTTGTGAACCGAGTCTAACAGGATTATAAACAAGTTATTTTTTTTTTTTTTTTAAAGTCGCTATCGTGATTTAAATTTATTTAAATTAAGGCATTAGAGCGAATCTAAAACTCTCCTCGATCCGATCTTAATAGTGACGTGTTTGTGTTCATGTGATCGATCATCTCTTGTTGTAATACTGGGTTTCTTTGCTTCCTGCTTAAACTAAATCCTGTTTGAAGAACTTTAAACTGTTTTCGTTCTGAAACATTCGAAAAAAAAAATATATATATATATATAAAATATATTCTTCGGTTCGTTTTAAAGCAAATTTTAGGTGCTGCAAGAGAAGAAAATTGAATTAAAATACCGGATTAACCGATTTATTTGTTTCTTCTAAACTTTTAAAAAAAAATATTTATCATCACGAGAAGACTCGATCGCTATCCTTTCAGATGAAATTTCCTGACATCTTGTTATGGTCGACTGAAGGTTATATACGCTGCACAATAAGATTTCTTGCGCAGAAAAATGCATGGAAAAGCAATATTTCTCTATAGAATACTAGAGATTTTCTCTATAAACGTCTGGATACTCAATAAAGGTAAAAGTAGCGCTGATTCATTAGTCATGAAATGAATATATGCTGCAACCGATTGTGGAACCATGTAAACCAATCTCGATCTCACCTAAATTTACAAATTTTAAGCATATTATTTGGAAACATATTTTGAGAGCTTCGAAAAGCTTTTTACTGTCACAAAATTGTATGAATGACGTAGAATCACAGAACTTTAAGAAAACATCATAAAGAATGATAAACATTTACATATATCTTCTTTTATAAATCAATATCGTCAAAGATATAGACCGACCCGCATGAAGTAACATGTTTACTCACCTGATCTGAATTAAAAAGTATGTTTAAGATACTCCATGTGAGGTTTTGATGTTTTATAACGTTTGTAAGCATTGTTGTGAATCTTTTATATATGATTTCTGATTATTGATTCTTAGTAAAAAAAAAAATATTTATTAAGAATCAGCAAAGCTGATTTGAGCAAAGTTTTGATAAACAATTTTGTCACAAAACCGTAAAAATGTAACATGTGTTGCGCCTACCAAATCATCTCATTTCATGCGAATAAAAATGCAAAATCTTAAGATTTGTTCTCGAAATAACAAAAATTATTCATTTGATAATAATTTAAAAATAACTTTTTTTGTTTTTTTTTGTTTTTTTTTCGTTCGAAGACGAAAAATAATTTACATAAACACGTTTTCTGCAGACATAAATGCATCCATTTGTTAGACACTGCGTATTAACGTAAGACGAATAAATTTCCAGTACAAAATATTAAATTTTCTCCCATCTTAACTATCATCAACGTCACTATTTTATAAGGCGAATTTGTTGAATTTGGCGAAAGAAAATCGTAGAATGGACGAATAAGCAAAACAATTTTTTCTGTTTAACTGCCAAGAATTTATTGAAAAATATATATATATACGTATATCATTAATAATGTATCTCCTAGAAGAAGTGACAATTAAATCAAAAGTAACTTTATTGAATAATAAATAAGTGAATATTTTATCACTGAATTATATATATTTAACTCCCTCATTTTTTTTCTCTCTCTCTCTCTGTGTTAAAGCATTTCTGGTTAAAGAAGGAAAACACGTAGAAAAAAAAAAAAAAAAGCAAAAATAACGAATGTTATCCTATTCTTCACTCCTATAAATAAAACTTACTTTGTTATTTTAACCATTCTGATGAGTAATTCATAAGTTTTCGGTGAATTAACATTCAATAATAAGATTTTAAAAAGTCATATCATTACGAAAACATTTTAATTTAAATATTTACAAATATTAAATTAATCATTCTATTCAGTATCTAATAAAGTTTTAATGTGTAAAAACAAAAATTTAAGATGTATATACACACATAAACTATTGTTTAAATTACCATTTGACTTCTAAGTTTTCTAATTACCACTTAAACAATACATCCCAGTAAATCGTTCATTTTTAATTCGTCTCCATGTCTACGGTCTTTAATTAGAATTAAATATTAATTTTAAGTATCTCTTATAAATATATTTAGAAGATATATATACGAAAAATAAATTATAAAATTTATAGATTTATATATTAGTTTCGGTAACAGTTAGGAAACGAAAATTAAGTAAGGGAGAAAAAATAAAAATACTAATAAAAATCGATAATCCCCTGTAAAAGTGTCTTCTCCTTTCGACTCATTAGAATTCTTTCATTAGTTAATAAAACAATGTTTGAATATTTTATTTTTATACGCATTTAATAATTTTATAAGTCGATTCTAACGGGGAAAAAGTCGATTAATCTTTGCTGTATAATGCATCAAAACAAAATGGATGTAGTGAAAAATTAATAAGCGAAATTTAAAATATATATATATATATTTTTTCTTTCTTTCTTGCATATTTTAGAAGTTGCAGGTTATCTTTTTCTTCCTCTCTCTCTCTCTCTCTCTATCTTTTAATGGCCTGTCGATATATTAATAAGCTATAAAACGTACAAAAGACAAAAAAATATCATCTTTTGAATATTTTAAATGGCGTATTTAAAGTGAATGCCGGATAATAAATTTCTCATAAAAATTCTGGTCACTTTTTAGAATCGATTCTTGTGGCTAATAAATCAAGTAAGGTAGTTTAACGAGAGAGACATAGAGAGAGAGAGAGACAGAGAGTCGTAAAATCAGAAAGATTTACAATATTTTATTGTATTCTTCTTAAACTTTTAAACATAAAAAAAAAAGTATCGAGAGGAATTTTTTCTTTTATTTTTATATATAAGAAAAATTGTTGTAAGAAAGTTACTAAAGAATCCTCTTTTTGGATGTTGCGGTTTAAAGGGAAGAAAGAGAGAGGAAAAAAAAAAAAATTCGAAATATTGGGACTCTCAACCAATTTTCGATTTTCTAGAAATCTTATTCTTCTTCCATTCGTTTCGACTTTTTTCGGTAATTTAGAGTTAATACTTTACAGGATTTATCTCAAGTGTTGAGAAGGGGGATTTAAAACTCGTCCGGAAAATAATACCAAAAAAAAAAAAGGAAAAATATTCTGTCCAAAACAACGTACTGTTGCCAAAAAATATAGGCGGAAATCTCTCGAACGAATTTATAAAATAAGAAAAATAAATATTGTAGAAACCATGACGATTTTTCATTACGCAACGTTAAAAATTTTCCAGTACGTTCGATTTTTCGAACTATTGCGATGTTCAAAAAATGGATGGTATTATTTAAACTTCTTTTTAAAAAAAATCTTTCAAACTATAGAATATACGATTCTTTCGATATATTGATTGAACCGAAACCTCGAAAAAACAAAAAAAAAAAAAAAACATGCGAAATAGGTTCGAAAGTACTAACAAGGCCAACACGTACGCTAATTTTTACATGACGCTTTAAATCTCGTATAAGACGGAATTAGTTACGTAATTACGCGTTTTTTCCGTTTAAAATATTTTCATTTTGTTAGAAATTTATCGATATATTAAAAGGTTTTCGGCTAGTATAATAAATTTATAAAACATTAGTTGGTCGAGTAAGATAGAGAATCATAAATACTCGGATAGATCGGTAGAAGCCAATGTACCTTAATTCTATTGAGAATAACGAAATAAGATAACACGAGATAAATGATCGAACATTATTATCCAACTAACATTGAGTAAACTATTTCGCTTCCCTAGTTCATTTTCTATCTAAAGAAACGTGGCATCAATTAAGTGGCCAGGAATGCGATGAGAAAAATTTCCCCATTTCGGTACTCGTTTTCGTTAAAATTAACACATCAATCCGCTGGTTTTACCTTTTAAATTGTGAAAAAAATAAAGGTAACACTTACTTGAGCACTTCCACTGGATCTGCCAGTATTAGGAGTGATGAGTCGTTCACAGTAACATCCTTCCAAAAAAATGACGCCTGATGGTCTACTAGAATTTTCGTTTTCGTAGTAAAAAAGCAAATTCTGATATAACACAAACCATCTCAACTGCCACTTACTAGAATCGGTACTCTTTTTACACAAGTAACCCCTGTTACCGTTATCGTGTAGTGCCTTGTCAGCTAAAGTTAGAAGCTGCGATTCATTAAGTCTGAGATTTCTCTGCATGTCGTCAATTCACTTTATAATCAGTGGCTAATCAGTCTAACCAAACGATTCCACCGTACCACTTCATTTGGCAACAGGTACGGACGACCTGTGCTGTCTCTGCAACGTTCTGTCTCCAACTGCGAACCTACAGCACACAACGCTCTGATCTAACCGGGTTCTGCTTGTTGCTTACAAGTAACGCATAGTTGCACTGCAGCCGCCGATACGCTCTCCCTCTTTCTCTCTCTCTCTCTCTCCTTCGAGCTTCCGCTATTAATTGCTTAAATCTGCATTAATGTCGCTCAGTAGCGTTTTAAAAAACGTTTCGAGTACATATTTAACTCTTAACATTAATTAATAGCGTAGAGGCATTAAGGGATTAATTGCAGATATTGCTTCAAAAATTCGTGCCGAAAAAATATTCACCTAGTGACACGTTAATTCGGTCTATAAAAAAATTATTTTTAGCCAGTATTAAAATATGTATATTTTTTTCTCGAAAAATTAAGGTTTTATAATTATTAATATCCGCAAAATACGTTTTAAAAATAATCAAAACATTAAAATTTC
Source organism: Androctonus mauritanicus (assembly GCA_011317285.2). Taxonomy (NCBI): domain Eukaryota; kingdom Metazoa; phylum Arthropoda; class Arachnida; order Scorpiones; family Buthidae; genus Androctonus; species Androctonus mauritanicus. The sequence goes on along the minus strand of WUQG02304378.1, from coordinate 10,454 downwards.
CGATGGTATTCATATTTTACAACATCGACGGATTTTCTCTGCAGAAAACGTTTATGCTCGACTGAAAAAAGTTCAATTACGTTTAACTTTTCTGATTTACGTAATGCGAATGACGCAGATATGACATTGTCAGTTTCGAAAAACAAAATTATATATTTAACGTATGTAACAATCGAATTTATGTAAAAATTTTTTTTGATTGTGATGAGGGTTTCGAATTTTCGTCTGATTAAATTTAAATTGAAGATGTTAAATTGTTTAATTTAGCAACAGATCGATACCGTTCAGTAATGAATTCAGAGTTTCAGATAATTTTTCGATAATAATTTTCTAATCGCGCAAAATCAAATCTGTTATGTAGAATATTATATAAATTCGATATTTAAATAAATGTACTGTGTGATTTTTCAGTTCAAAATCAAGATAAAAATCGCAGATTGATCGATCAGTATCGCTTTTGTTAACATGGAAGCATGACCCGAAAATATACGGCTTTTAATATAATCTCACTCACAATTTCTCTTTCAGTTGCGATGTGCCAATTATGGTATGTGAATTACGTGGACCATTAATTTACCATGAAAGCACAGGTTAAATTATCTTCTAATTTTGCTTATCTTTCGATGCCATTGTTGAATTTTGATATAAATCTGTTTCACCAAAATTGACCGATGCAATATATGGAGTTTGGACGACGAAATCATTCAAATTTTATAGTTGAATATATATATTTTATTGTTTGTCAAACAGCATATATTGAAGTTTTTCTATTGCACATGAATTGTTTCATGGCTTCACAGATATAAAATTATTTTTCTTATTGTAGTTATATCTATATATAAACATTTGACGAGTAAAATACGTTTTGCAAGTTTTAAATTTAAATTTCGAATTTTGAAAATTTAAACTGGATACGTTGATTGGATGATCAACGATCGTGAAGTTTAATATGTAATGTTAATTGGATTGGATAATATTTAAGGATTATTCAGAATTTTACTACGTCTTTAGCACAAATATAAATAAATATTTATTATATTTTATTAAAAGAAATTTAAGTTGACGAGAATTAAAAGAATTTCATTTATTTTCAATCAGTGAAAGTCAACGTAATTACCCTCTCACGTTACCATCTATCGCTGTCGAATTATTTGGATGAATAATTTTAGTGAATTTATTCTACATCTATTATTATTTATTCGGAAACTTTGGAGATTAAATTAAAATTACACTTTAAAACTCAAGAAGATATTTATTACTATTTTAATAAAATTAAATAAGTTATAAAATACGTCGTGGAGGGGCGTTGTTACGTAAATTTAAAACAGATTTTCATTTTTTAAAAAATAAAATATAATATTAATTAATATAAATTAAGAGTTAAATTAAGAAATATGATAAATTAACATTTTAATTTCAATAAAAATAAATAATATATTATTTACTTAGTTGTTGCGTCAATATTTAATAGTATGATTAAGTTTTAATTAATTATATTTTAAACCATTATTAGTGATAATTTTTAATAATTAAACATTTTTATTAATTTATTAAAAACATTAAAAAGATCGTTTCTTATAAATTGTATTTCTTTAAATGTTTACAGTTTGCAAAAACATTAAACAAAAGTGAGAATTTTTTAAGTTTCGTTCATTTTATAAGATATTTTGTAGGTGAGAAGTAACTTTCAAAGCATTCTAAACGTACGTTTTCAAAATAAACATTCAAATATGCATTTCAAAAATTTTTATGAGGGATCCGAGGTTGGTCATCGAACCTCCTTCTCTATAATTTGGCTACATAGGTGTGGGAGATCTGTGGCAGAACCTGAAATGATCCTGTCACTTAATATTCAGAAAACGCTTCTGGAAATGGTTTAAAAATAGAATAAAGAATGAATAATTAATTAAAAATAGCTTGTTTGTCATAAATATTGGTTACTAGTCGCTAGTAAGTTCATTTCAGATTTTCTTATAAAAACTTTAGTTAGTAAATTCCAAATACTTCAAATATACGATAAAATTTTAAACATTTATGACATTTTACTGAATATTTACTAGCCTAAGTCATTAAACTAATATTGCCAATCTAAAATGGGAACAGTTTTGTATTATTTATATAAGTGGCATATTTATTTTTAAACAATTATTCTAGAATTTTCAATAATTTGATCTCATACATTCAAGCATTTCTATAAACAAACTCTTATGGAAATGCTTGAATGCATGATTGATATAATAAAACTTGTTAAAATATAACTTTATAAAATAAAATACTAGTAACTCTAGTTTATTATTATTATTTATAATATTCCTTTCTTTATATGGTACAGGAAAAAAAATTTAATCTCTTGAATGTAAATTATCTATAACTCAATATTTACATTTTGAAACATAATTATTTTATTTATCTTTAGAAAATAAAATGTTATAAAAATTTAGACAGAATTCTCAAAATCAATAATAAAAATTGAATTATCGCGTGAAATAAATTTGTTTATTTTTAATATTGCTAGATAATGTTTCCATTAAAGATAGGCTAACATCGATAAAACAAGAATAAAGTAATAAGTACAGTAAACACATAATAATTCTTGTTTATTAACCATAACAATGTTTGCATATCCAATATAAAATAGCCTATATTACCTACTTACTAGTTTTTGCGATGAATATTTTTATACAGTAGTTTGAAACAAAACAGATGTACTTTTGAATGAGCCTATATTTAGTAGGTTAGAATAAATTTATACAATAGATTAAATTTAAATTATTTAATCTAATTATTAAATTAAATCTTTAAATTATTAGGCACATTATATCTGAAAATTTTAATATATCCAAGAATTTAAACTATTTTAATAATATTAATTAATATAATCTCAATAATATTTTGGTTTAAAATGTTTTTTTATTATTTGCAACGAACTTCATTTAATTATTCTGCAAGCAACAGAATAAATATATATATTTTTTTCATTTGGTTACCTTGTTTGTTTCTGGGGAATCCAGAAAATGTTCTATTTTCTAGTTGAATCCATTATCCATATGAGTAGCTAATGATGTTTTCAAGTAAACATTATTTTATACTTATTAAAAACGCATCGAAGTAATCTTAGAAATATCTCTTTATAATAAGAATAGGTTATTCATCATATCCTATATTATAAGTTAAAGTTTATATTACAATTATTTTAATGGTGAAGTTCGGAAGAATAATCTGTCATGAAAACAACTAACTGTATTAAACTCCGTCTTTTTTAATTTGTATTATTTAATGAGATGTCACAGTATCTAATTCCAGTACAAATGATCTCTATAATGTATGATAGCTTGAGTTTAGACAAGGGCATTAAACAGCAGGCAGCTCATTCTATTCCCATTAGGGGTCTGTTTATTGGAATTGCCTTCCGCTTTCACCACGTCAGAAACTTCTTTCGTTTTCAGAATAAATACACGTCAACAAGACGATTCAATAGCTTAAAAAATTTCTTTTTAATCGAATTAAATAATTTACCACTCCGACAGCGTACGTAATGATTCTTCATCTAACGCCATCCATCTTGTCTTTGAACTAAACTGTCAATGCTAACAATCGATTGATCTGCAGTTCCTTACACCTTTCTTCACCTGGATACTTGCGTTGCACGCGAAATTATTTTCAGTGTCTTTATAACCGGAATTTTCAAAGAAAATATTATTTTATTCATTTAATGATAAAAAATAATGGCATTTTCATTATGACGTAATATTCTTTTTTTCATCATATTCCTCATTCGTATTCTTATCTCTCTCTTTATATAGTAAACCAAATATAGACAGGAAGTCCTCTGTCAGGATTAAACGGCTTGTATTGACAGTCGGAGATGTCTTGTGTGAGACAAAATACTTTCTCTGTCGTCTCTACTTACAATATCTTAATTATCATCGCATATTATTCTGTGCAATGATTTTTAATCTTTAAATTTTATTTTAAACACTATAAACAAGAATTGTAATACGTAACTTATTATATGTTATATCTTTTGTTTATAATGCTTTTAATCATAACAAACAACAGACTTATTACGTAAGGATGTTATGTGTTACGTTTCTTGTGTTTGTAGTACAGTACTTAAAATAACATTATCAGCTTAAAGATTACCTGCGATTTTATTTTATCGTCTAGAACATTTGCGATTAATTTCTCTCTCTCTTTTGCCGGTGGAATCCAAAGTAAACAAATCAGATGATAAAAAATAACACAGAAACTCATATCTAGTCCAGAAAAATAAATCGCCTGTTGTGGTTCAGAAAACACAGTATCATAATAAATATTTTTGTTTTCAGTTGCAACTTGTGCAATTGCTGGAACACTAAATACAATCTCTATCTTATTCCAACCGATAAATAAGCAGCAAAACATAGAAAAATAACTAGATAACTTTTATGATTAGGTCCTGCATATAATACTTATAAAAATAATAAATCGCTGGGTATAATTATATGGTATTGTACTGTTACTTATAAATATTTTTGAATGATTTATAAAATTTTTATTATTAATAATTAATTTTATCTAAAATGATCTTATTTTTTTAATTTATTTTTAGAAATTAAAAAAAGAAAAAAAAAACAAATTAAATATATTTTAATTTTGTATTAATGAAGAGGCGCCATCTGTTGAAACAGAGAAATATATTTCGATAATTTTTTTTTTTTTACTTATCTGTTAGAAACATTCTTGGTTAGAAGACACGATAATATGAAAATTTTATAAAATCATGATTTAAATATTTGGTTACAAATATTATTTATTATTAATTTTTCTATAAATCTATTAGTATCGAATCAACTTCATAATTTTTAAAATTTGTGTTTTGCAAAATTTTTAATTACAATTAATTAGTGTTATAAATTATTTTGATAATTTAATAGAGAACTGTATATTTATAAAAATAATTTTTTTTTAATAATTATTTTTTAATCGCAGTAATTCTATTCTTATTGGTTATATTAAATTATTATATATATTTTTAAATTAATATTTAAAAAATCAAAATAACATCAACTTATTAATTTTTAATTAATCATTATACAATATTTATAAAAGTATTTTATAACATTTGACATTTATAGCTTTTAATGATTATGTATATATAAAAAAAAAAAAAAACGTTTAAAGCTATCTTGCCATCTATTGTACAAAATAGATACTAATCTAATAGAAATATTCCCGTTTGCTCTGGGCTTGAATAACATACTAGACATTTTGACTTTAGGCAACATTTTTGGCTCAACTGAATAAATATTAAGCGTCACTTTTTGACAGTCAAGATTGCCACCCAATTTTTCTTTTTTTCCCCTCCAAAAAAGAGTTTTCATTTGCTTCCAGTACTTTTATCTCTTTCCTTCTTTATTGAAAAATAAAATTTTCTAAAAAGCTGAAGCAATATATTTCCGTATCTATATTTTCAAAGAATCAGAATTACTTTTTTTTTTTAATATTGTCCACAAATAATAAGAATAAACAAAATAATTTGTAATCAACAATCTTTTTTTTTTGTTAAGAAATATTTTAAAGAAATTTTAAAATTAATTTTAATTACTAGTAAATTATTTTATAATTTTTTAATAAAATTTTTAATATAAAATTTTTTAAATTTGAATTAAAACGTCTGATTGGTTGATTAAAACGTAGCGCCATCTGCTTTTAAGCGCGGTGACTAATCTTCATATAAATTTTAGTTCATGAATACAGTAGTGATTACGATGAGTAATTATAATAAATATACTCAATACAAAAATTTCATAGCGCTATTTATGAAAATTATAAAATTTATTAATTAATAAATAATTTGATAAAATTTTTAAATTCTGCAAAGCATCCATGCAATACATGTAATATTCGAAAGGCGTTTTCAGCAAGGATTATTGTATATCCGCTTCCACTTTTTATAATTCTATCGAAACTCGTCCGACCCACTTTTTTGTGTCAAAGATTGCCTATAGATTAGAAGTTTCCTAATCCATCTGTAATCTTTGCCGATATTTTCAGTGCTAGATTAATTCTTATATCGATCGAACTTCCTATACGAGAAAGGAAACATAAAAGAGAAAAAGGAAATCCGACTGTCACTTCTACTCGATACTTCTAGTATTTCTTATTAAATTACACCTCTGCAATTGCTATAAAATTAATATATACATATATGTGTGTGTTGTGTGTGTGTAAAATTTATGATGATTTTAGTTGCATATAAAGCATTTATTTTATAAGCAAAGAAAAAAAGAAATATGGGAACTTATAATTTATTAAAGATATTTGCAATTGATTCATTTATTACTCGTTTTGGCGCTACCATCGCAAAAGTTCACGAGGAAGGATGAAGTCGATTTTATATATACAAATGAGTATATTTTAAACAAATTGCATCGAAAACTTACATTTATTATATATCAAGCCTATCAGGTACATATGTTTTTGCTTTTTTTAATTTATTAGATTTAGATCGATGCTAACGAATAATGGAGACATGAAGTGTTCATATAGGCCTATTAGTAATGATGAAGTGATTCCAAGATTCAAAATCAGAAGAATTTAAATATTCTTAAATATTATTATTGCATCTATTTGAAGCAAAAATGCGATAGAATTCGAACATATTATTATATTCATCAGTCATATGTATTTTATGTAGCTCAGATTATGTAATTTGTTGGGTATACCAGTTTGTATTTTAGTATGATTTTCCTGTAATCAAAAGAATGCAAAAATTATATTATAAGTCTGTATTTGTCGTGCAATATATAATGACAAATTTTATCAAATTAAAAATTGTAGGAATTTTTTCCATTTTATGCAATATTTTCTTAATAGTTTTCATTGGTGCACAATATTTTGTAAGATGCCATTTTATCATTGGTGATTTCTAAGAATTTTGAATGCAGTTTTTCATATAATGATAAAAATAATACAAAAGGAATGAAATTATTATCTTATAAATTGGCAATGTTGTTATTTTTTACATTTTTGTGAATAGTTTAAATTATAAAGAATTATTTGAATATAGAATAAAAACAATAAAAATTCAGTTGAAATAACAGTATTAAGTTTTGTTTATTTATCTTGTTTTATAAATAAAGTCTTAAAAAATTTGATGATTTAAATAAAAGAAATTTTTGAATATAGTTAATATCGAATAACATATCAAAAATTGCATAGTGCCAAATTTTTTCCAAAAAAGTACTTTAAATAAAAAAGTTTTTGGTTCGGCTTTAAAGCTTGTTTTTGTATTTTTATTTTCCAAAAAATTTAAATTATTAAATAAATTGATAAAAAAAAATATCGAAAATATCATATGTATTGCAATTTATATTGAAAATTCATTTTATAAATATTATGTGCAAATTACATTGATATACTTGAAAACTTTCTTTTCTTGGATGCATGATATGAAAATGTTAATGATGAGAATACATAAATGCCTAATTTAAGTGTAAATATAAAAGTTTATGGAAATTTCAAAATTGAAAAACAAAAACATCAAAAACAACAGTAAGATGTTATTAGATCAGTGATGCCAGGTGCATGATCAATTTGGTACACTAGGACATCACTGTGATATTTTTTTTAGTAACCATGACAGTTATTAGTATTGTGGCATTTATCAGACAACAGTCACTATTTCCTTGTATTATTTTGTTTAACACTGCATTCTTGAGTGGCATTAATCAGTGTATTATTAATAAGAGAAAGTCATGAAGATTAAAAAAAAAAAAGTAAAATTATAATTGGAAATACTTCCTAAAAGATGTTAAAAATATTTTTATAGGACATATTTAATATCCATTTAATTCTACTTTCTGATATTTATAACTGTTATATTTATCAATACTACAATTGTAAATATTATCAACTGTTATATTTATCAATACTACAATTGTAAATATGAGAAAGTATAATAATAAAACTTTTAACATTAATTTATATAGCTTTTCATTATCAATAATAAGTATATCTATACTTTTATTGATAATTTTATCTGCTTTAGAATTTCAAACTTATTTATTATAAATTCTTTACATATATGATTATTTTTCAATAATTTTAAATAAATTAATTTCACATTTTTGCCAATATATTATTTTATTAGTTAGCTAACTAATTACAGGATTAAAATACAAAACAAAATCTAAATAGACTTACGGGACCTTAAGGTCCTGTAAGCTGGTTTAAATTTTATTTTAATTTGGGATCTAATTATCAATTTGGTTACAGGATTAATCAAATCCAATAATAATCTAAATAATTATTCAATAGATGGAGCCATTTTAGTCCAAATTTATTTAATTATTAATTACAGTATTTCAAATTATTGTTGCTAGGGTTATTTGACTAAATTCATATTAATATTGTATTTATCATTTATTAACGTCTTTTAATATATTTAGTATCAAGTTTTTGATAAAAATTGTAATTTAAAATTTATTATGTAATTTATGTTTATAAATTACATAATAGATTTAAATTATAATTTTAATAATATCTAAATACAATTTAATACAATTTTAATAATAATAATTTTTAATAATATCTTTTGGTTTTTTTTATATTTTTATTGCTGTTATATAAATTATCAGAGGACTGTTTGCAGATAGACCTAATAAATTATAGCAATATTTAGGAGCTCTCCAACTGTATATGTTCTTGAAGCATTATATAAGTTGAATTCGCTTATGTAAATTATTATAGTAAAATTAAAAATATTGTTTTTATCTTATTTTTATCTTATATCCAATATTAGAGAGGCAATATAACTCTCAGAATATGATATACAATAAATTTACTATTAATAGTAATATTATTAGTATTATTATATTATTAGTATAATAGTGTTGTAACCATTGTTGCAATTCTGCTATGTAATATTGTGATACTGCATATTAAAATTATGATGATCATTTTAATATTTTGCAGAATAAAATATCATTGTGAAGTGAAATTTGCATGATTTTAGAGTTTCTGTATTGTTTAAAATCATAAATAGGATAATTGATTGATAAACTTTTCAGTGAACAGTTATCAATGCTACTTTTTTATTCAATTCTGCTTTCTTTATCTATGTATTGTTTATACTTTTTTACAACAATATGAACTTGCTGAAATATAGGTAGTCCTTGACTTACAATAGTGATTTCATTGATAAATTTTGTTAATGATTAATGCAGTTGACCTGGATTCAATTCCCTGACTCAATGATCTGATATACAGAAAGCATCCTTTTTGTGTTCGTTAAGTTTATTATGATAAAATGGAGTGTAATAATAAATATTGGTAGTGGGTAATCCATTAATTTTGGGCATTTCTGATTTATGATAGTGAGATTTGAATTCTTTGAACCAAACTACATTGTAAATTGGGGACTATTTTTGTAACAAAAGAAAAATGGGCACTGCAAAATAAGATAATTTTTATACTTCTATATACTGATGATGATAACATACAGATAATTTTTCATTGGATCCAAAGTTAAAAGAATTTGAGAACTAATTATAAGTATGAAAAGTTATACAATACCTGATTTATGCATATATAGTATATTCTCAATTAACTGGGGTAGTTAAGAAACTAGTTATTTTGGATAATCAGTTCCTCAGATAATCTCTAAAATATTCAGAAAAATCAAAATCATGGACAATATTTTTTAATATTAAAACATAAATAAATTACATACATACATACATACATCTAAATGTTCTATAATTTATTGAAAACGGAAACAAGAAATTAGTTTATTTGCAGTAAGGAATTATTGCAATATGTGTAATTTTAATTTGATTCTAATTTTTATTACCAATTATTAAAGATATAATTAATTAATTAATCTGGGCATTTAAAAGTCTTTCAGATACGCCTAAGTGGATCTCTCACTCTCCCCACTTAGGCATAGTCTAAGTGGGGAGAGGGAGAGATCCACTTAGGCATATAAATTTATCGCTTCCCATTATAAAATAAGTATAAAACATACTAATCAACAACTGCTTACATTCTTGTTATTCATAAAAACTTAATAATCAAGCACTATTTAGCAGTAAAAATATGTTTATTTCGCAAATGTTTTCAACAGCCTTCAGCTGCCATCGTCGGGCTTACAGTAAAATTTAAATCATAAATAGAACATTTTTTGTGATTAATGTATAAGAACAAGATTAAAAGAATCCAAATATGAAAATTATGTAACCATAGTAACATGAAAACAAACAGGCAGCTACATAAATAGGAGTGCAATCGGGTTACAAAATTAATTACAAAATTACAAAATTAAATAGAATTAGATATACATTAGGTACAAATTAAATTATACATACAAAAATATACAATAGGTTACAAATTAGTTAAATATAAAATAGGTTACAAAATTAATTATAAAAGGACAAAACTTAAATACAATTAAATATAATTAAGTAATGCTA
>WUQG02304267.1:0-19301 GCA_011317285.2 Androctonus mauritanicus | reverse complement strand
ATTTTTCACGAAATAATTAAATAAAGTTTGTTAATAAAAGTTTCGATCCCATCTTCTAACGTTGATTTCCCCCGTTGTCAAGGAAACACTAAATAGTATCTTCTGTGTCTTTTGATAGCATATATCTTAATACTATATTAACTAACGCATCAACTTTTTATCGTAACCGGAAAAACGGTAAGTAGTAATTTGGTGAAAACCTTTTTGCACTAGACTGTACATCCATTTTTTTTTTTTTTTCTTCTTTTCTATAGCCTTCTACAATCTTTGGCGAACATTCTGTCTATCTCATTAAACTGGCATCTGTGGTAACTAGATCAAAAATTAGGATCAACGAGCCAAATAAATATCCCAGAAAAAATTCTGCTGATGCAGATGTGTGTTCAATGATGCTTTATCATAGCTGATGATATTAAATCTTATAAGACCTAAAAAATTTTTATACAAACTTTTAATTAAAATTATCAAATTTTATTATTATTTTTAATCTTCTTTAACTTCGGAAAGTGATATAAAAATAATTGAAAAAATTAAAAAATATATTCTCTTACTTGATATTTATGTAAGAATGTAAAAATATGATAAATAGTTATTACCTCATCTCATTCAAGGTTATCAAATGACTTTGATAAAAACAGGATAATAGTAATATAATAACTTTAGACAAAACAATACGTTTTTATTACAAGTAGAAATTTTTAATAAGACAAAACAAGTTATTCTTTTTAAAAAAAAAATAATATCATTATAGGTAAGTTTATTAAGAGTTTTTCTTATTACTCTAAAATTATTTTCTTTTATAATTTTATAGGTTATCTAAATAAACGATGTAAGTGTATATAGGATAAATTCAGTTTATGATTAAGTTTCCTTTAAAAATATGGCGAACAATGCAGTTACGTAAGATACATTACATTATTTAAGGATTATTTATGTTAAAATATTTAATTACGCTCTATAAATTTTTAATTTGGCGCTAAAATAAATTACTAATATAGTAACAATACAATTTATTCTTATATGGGATTTATACTGTGATGGCATAGAATGCTATTCGTATAGTATTCGTCATTACGTAATAGTCTGTATTCGAATATGTTTCATATCGTTATGAATAGCTTCATGAATACTCGTATTAATGCCCCTCCGAATTTTCTTATTAATGCTCTTATGAATACTCTTAATCATACCCTATAAATACTCTAAATAATGCCTTTATGAATGCTGTTATGAATACTGTTATGAATGACCTTATAAATACCCTTATGAATTTCCTTCTTAATTTTCTTATGAATACTTTTTATTCATAACCTATGAATACCTTATGAATACCCCTATGACTTCTCTAATTAATGCCCTTATGAATTTTTTATTAATGACCTTAAAATACTCTTATTAATACCCTATGAATACCTTTATGAATGACCTTATTAATGTCCTTATTAATACTCTTACGAATACGCTTACGAATGTAGATTTTTTTTCAATTCTTGGCAGATTACGTGTTGACAAACTTTCGCTAAGCACGCTCAATATTTTATTGATGAATATTTATCGCATTTTCCTACGTCAACGAAAAATCTAGTTCCTCAATAAAGTTAGAAAATTTTAAACATGTTCTTAAAAACAGTTAATACAATGTTGCATAAATATATTAAGAGTAAAAATTATTCGTCAATAATAATAATAAAAAAATCGTCATTTATCTGACATCGTTAGAATGGCGTAACTCTTATCTGGCATTTATTTCGAAGTCATCTAAAATTAATTTTATATTTTCAGTTGGACTTCTAAATGCAAAATATACAGCCACAATAACTACATCAATCGAAAATATTTTATTTGTTTTTAGTTTTACAAACAATGCACAGTAAATCAAAAAATGGAGTTGCGAAAAAAATGTAAAAATATTTTTTTAAATTTCTTAACTTAAAGAAGCCATTGAATTAAATTCGAAAATCGATTGCGTTAATAAGATAAGGATGATTATTGTAATCGATTTTTTCAGATAAAAAAGAGTTTCATATGTTCGCCTTACTTTAGCAATTGCAACATATTATTTGCGATTATAATCTGCATAAAATAAAACAATATATGAATGTTTCTTTATAGAAATTATTTACTTTTTCTCCATCCCTTTGGTAGTCTAACTATATGAAGAGTTGAATCGTTAGCATGTAGATCATGGTTGGCACCAAACCAAGGGAAATTTTTATTTTGGAAAAGTTAATCAGAAATTAAAGTTTAATTATTAAATAACAGATGGCGTCACTTTAACTTAAATGCTCATAATTAATTTAATAGATGGCGGCACCGTAGCACCAATTCATAAAATAATTAAATTATTAATTACAGTTTCATTCCGAAATAGTAAAATAGGGTCATTTTGGTTTGATTATTAATATTTGACTGTAATTTCTCTGGTAAGATTAAATTCTAATTACAATACTTAACTATAGTTCGGAAAATTCTTATGAAATTTGGTTAATATGTGCATTAAATTCGTGATAAGTTCAAGTTATTTTCTTTCCTGAATCTATTAATTTCTAATTCTTCTTTAATTTTTTCACTTAGAATTTTATATCATAAATTACTGTAGATTGTATAAATTATATTAAAAAAATGATATGATATATTGCATTAACGATCATCTCTGAGATGGATGAGTTTTAATAATTTTCTTTATAATCCGATAGATGGCGCCATATGGATTAAGTTAGAACAATCGTAAAATTTATACTATACATAATAATAATTTTATAATCCTTCCTAATAATTCTTTATTTTTAAAACAAACTTTCCTTTATAAAAATAACGTTGTATCATTTCTTTATAAAAGGAACGTTGTAACGTTATATCAAGTGTTGTATGTAAGAGAGTTTATTTTTTTATGATTGTTAGAGGACGACATTACAGCTACTCTTTATTAAAGAAGTTTATTATGGAAATATATAATTTTTGTAACGTATTTTAATAAGCAATCATTCTAAATTAAAGTTTAATGATTTGTGATAGATCGGTTTCAGGATGACTTCATGGTAAAGCATTCGCTTACCATCATGGAGGATCCCGATTCAAAATCGATCCCACATCTCCATTTTTCAGGAGGAGTTCGGACTAGCCGTTGAACCCCATCTTCAACCTTCTGGTAACCGGGTGATCACTGATGTCCTTTCTGATCACTGATGTCTGCCGGATGATCGTGTGGTAAAGCTATGTGTTACCATTCTGAAGCCGAGATCAAATCCGATTCCTACACCTCCAATTTTTCAGGAGGACGCCGGACCAGACTGGTTTCGAATCCCATCCTTCAATCTTCGGCCATAATGGGTATTGGCCAGCTTGTGATGGGCTCTACAAATGGCCTCCGCCATATAATGTATATATCTTGTGCGATGTGGTAGCTTAACTACCCTTATCTAGCCTAACCTGACGCTGATTATTCAAAATATTTGTTTAAAATTTCAATATATACAGTATTATGTTTGATAAATTTTAAGTCGCTTTTTACTAAACAACAGAATACAGTATTTGTTATAATTAATTTTATTTTATAGGAATTTCAAAATATCATTGAGTAATTTATTTGATTTATTTTTCATTTTTATGAATGTAAATTAAATAGAATGAATAATTTTTATTTATATATTAATATTTAGAATAATGGAAGAGAAAAAAGAATTCATAACAGTGAATGGAATTTTATTTCCTGAGATATGTCCAAAAGAAGCCATTCAATCGGCTCTTAACTATAAACCAAGATCTGGTGATTTATTTATTGCCGGGTATCCAAGATCTGGAAACACATGGATGCAATACATAGTCCTCTCCATTCTAAGGAAAGGTGAAGCATCTAAAGATCCATTAGATTTTTATCTAGGATGTCCGTATTTAGAACTGTGTGGTGCAGACTGTGTAGATTATATGATTAAACCTGGAGCCATAAGATCTCATTTACCTTATAATGCAATACCATATTCATCTGATGCAAAGTATATATACATCAATCGAAATCCAAGAGATTGTTGCGTTTCTCAATATCACAGTATGAGTATAATACCATCTGAAAAAGAAATGGAGGATTTATCGTTCGACGAATATTTTGAAGATTTCATTCAAGGAAATGTTGTATATGGTGATTATTTCGACCATGTTATAGATTGGTATAAACATAGAAACGATAATAATGTCCACTTTGTTACATACGAAAGTATAAAGAAAGATCCTCGTGGAGAAATCCTTAAAATTGAAAAATTTATTGGAGAAGAGTATGAGAAAAATATCCTAGAAGATCACAAGATCATGGATAATATTCTATACTACAGTAGCTTGGAATACATGAAGAAAGACGCTAATAAATATATGGATATGTTTTTTAGAGGAGATAAAATATTCGAAAACAGAGAACTACCTTCTGGCTTAAAAGCATCCATTCAATCAATCCAAGCGGATGACACTAGCCATGAACAAATTACAGATTTCGTCAGAAAGGGCATCATCGGTGATTGGAAAAATTACTTCAAGCCAGATCAGTTAAAACGTTTAGAAGAAAAAATCCAGGAAAAGTCTGCTAAATATGACATCAGTGTTCTGTGGAAAGATGTTTATGATGAATAATTTTAAAATATTTATTTACAACTTCACAGAAATTCAAGTAGAAATTCAATATTATATATTGCTAATTTTACTTAGAGAAATTTTAATATAACTAATTTACCTCTTAATATAAATCTTAAATAAATTTATTGCAACATAATATTCTAAAAAAATATGATATTTGCTTCAGTTTAGTCAATATTTAATTTGATAAAACTCCAAGAAATAAAAATAAATGCATTTTAGTCATAGTGTTTTTATCAATATATTATACTTTAGTCTAAAATTATACTGTATACAGAATAATTTATTTACTTTATATTGATTTGCATAAATGAAAAGCTTTGAATAATTTTCAATTTATCCCTTGTGGGTAAGGGGATAGAATATGCCCACCATCGACCCCGCGTGTAGTAAAAGGTGACTAAAGGGGTCATGTCACGTTGGCGGTTCGAAGTCCGTCACTGGGGGCTCGTCTGTGGGCTCCTATACAGAATCGGGACTGTTCGGCAGTGTCCACATTCGTCACGGGGGACCTGCAGTGGGATCCGGACCCTCGGCGGATCCCACTGCAGATCTCGAAAACTGAACGTGAAGATGAAGCATCTTCACATTCAGTTTTCGAGCAAACCGTCTTCGGGGACAAGCTTTCGCATAACCCCATAGGGAAGGGTAGTATAAAAAAAAAAATTAAATTTAATAAGTCTTGTTCATCTTATTCAATGAGTAAAATATTATAAATAACATATAACTTTAAATTAAGAGCAAATATATTTACAAATTTGGGGGTGTGTTACAGAAAATAAAAATTTACAACTATACTATAATAAATAATTAAATATATTTTCAACTAATAATTCAGTCTGGAAAACTAGTCACGTTATTCTGCCTTTAACGTGATAAATATAGCTCGTCTCTTGTTTATTAATCAATATTATTTATCTTTCTAGTTGTTTGAATATTTTGGGTATTTTATATTTTTCTCGAATCATATTAAATTTAAAAAAATGATGAAAGTCGTAATAATAAAATTTATATTTAGTTATGCTTAAGAATAATTTTTCAAAAATTTATATAGGGAATGATCGATACTCGTGAAAAATTTTTATGTATATATATATATAATACTTATAAAAAGATTTTTAAAATTAAAGTGTAGTGTAGAAACTGCTCTAGTTACGAACATTCGTAATTACGAACGTGAAATTTCATTTTAAAGTATTTCACGAAATATCAAAAACTTTTCAATAATTTTAAGTAATATGATAGCAATATGCTCTAGAAACCAGTATAATGTAAAACTACACAGTTAGTTAATATATTGTGTAAGTATTTTAAGATAGAGGCGATTGTACCAAAAGTTCCTCGCTTTATATTCGGATCTTTTCATTAAAATCGATGAAATAAGAAACTATTAATTGATTTAATTGTGAAGTATATTACAATATACATTATATAAAGTTATTTCAATACTTTTGAAGTCAAAATATCAGCAGTATCTGAGTTACGAACAACCCAATTTACGAACAAAACTTACGTACGAATTATGTTATTAATTAAATAACATAAAAGGTGCTCCTTTAATTAATTAAAGGAGCACCTGTATTTGTTTTTATCAAAATAAAGTATCTATTAGAGTTTTATCATATATTTTATTTATAAATTAAGTTCAAATAATATATATTAAATACTGTATAGGTCTATATGAAAAATTTCATTTTAAAAATGATAATATTCTCAATTTCAGTATGTATTTGCTTTTTTATTTAGAATTCAATAACAATAGAAATAGTAATAGCTCGAACAATAATGATAAAATATCACGCAAATAACCTATTACCTATACCGTAGTTAATATACAAATATCATTATTTTTGCCATATACTAAATGCAGTTATAAGTTTTAAAGAGACGATTCAATCTTGAAAACGGTAATTTAATTTTTACTACTGTATAAACTTTAATAAGTAAAATTGCTATAATTAAATGGGTTGTCACTAAAAGGCGAACTTTAAAACTCTCATGTAAATGAATGTCTCGTCTTGTGTCCGATTGAAAAATGACAAACAAGAAGAGACAGATTCATAATAGAACAGGAATATAAGACTTTTATTCATAGATATTTGCACCTCAGGATCTATAGAGGGTGTTCCTGAAAGGTGTGGCTAAAATTAAATCATATATGCCACACACTCATCAAAACAAAGTAAAAGATCCTATATAAATATAGGCGTAGAAATGTTTCTTTTTGGGATAGACAAGGTGTAAAAGCATAAGTGATATACATAACTCCAGCAAAAAAAAAAAAAAATTATGAGTTATTTCCAGCCATTCATATACTGCCCTAGTAGCTTGCACACTGTTGTGATTAATATACTGTTTGTTTTGTTATAGTTAATTGTGCAAACTATAATTTACTACAACCAGCATGAGATTAATATTCTTATTAAACTGTGTAATTTTATCCTATGAGTTATCTCAAAACCGAAACATTTCTGAATTTATGTTTATAAAGACATTTTGCTATTTTTTGATGAGTAGAATCAGTGATTTAAAGAACACAATTTATATGCATTTCGGATGTTTTCATCCCTCATCTCTGTTGGTATACAAGTGATATTTTTTTAAAATTACAGATTTTTAACAATAAATCAATTAGACGACAAAAAATTTTTTCATTAAATCATAAAAAATAAAAATAACATTCAGAGAGATTTGTCCAACAGGTTTAAATCGTTAGCAAGTTAATTTAAACATTACTGATTACTCAAACATTAATTTTGGTAATTTTGTTTATGTAAAACATATTAGTAATAACGCTAATAGTTAATCATATTATGTCTCGTTTTACACACACGCAATACACGTTTCTTCTATATTATGCAAATTTCTAGAGATTAAAATGATTGAATTCTTAGAAATTCTTATAAAATTGTTATAAAAAATTAAAAAAATATATTCTTATCAGTGTTCTATATAAGATTAATAACGATGAAGCAATCTTGCTTACTTCATCTTTTCAAGATTATAAAATGTTACAGATAAAATAAATAATCAATAAACAAATAATAAATTAAAAAAAAAACAAACGATTTATTTATTTATTTAAAATCATTTTTAATTGGAATAGAAATAAAATTATTATTAATTGGGATATAATATGTAAAAATCAGATAATTAGTAGATCTTCAAAAATTATTTTATGTATCATTTGTATAACTTTAAATGCTTTTAGTTGTCCTAATCATCGATGGTCTTAATGAAGTTTTTGCTTCATTAAGCGATGATAAAAGTGTTACGTATAATAATACTATTACAAAGACAAATTAAACAGTTTTCAAGTAAAATATGAATTTGGAAATCAAATTAATTAATGATAAAATTAAGAAACTCTCTATAAAAAATTTTCAATGCTTAAAATTCTATACAAAGAGAAACTAGTGATCCTACATTCGGTTACAATATAGAATCTAGCTTGCAGTATGCTTTCGCTGCTCAACATGGGCGCAAACAAATGTGGCTGGACTACCTTTTAATTCTCTGCACCAAGCATACCCTTGGCTCTTATAAAATTTGCATATAATACCCATGCTATAATATTTTAGGTTAGGTTAGTGTAGTTAAGCCTCCATATCACTCAAGGAATATGCACTGTTTGGCTGCGATCAGTTTGTAGAGCCCATCATAGGCTAGCCAACAATCATGATAAGATCAACCGGAAGATTAAGAATGGGTTCAACGGACTGGGCTCGGATCCTTTCTGAAAAACTAGAGATGTGGTACCCAGATCCTGTAGCTTTACTGTGCGGTATACAGCCGACCCATGCTATTTTGGATATGTAAAAATTTACTATGTAGTAACTCGAACTGCTGCTGTCAGTTTTAATTTGATTTTTGAAGAATTTCAATACAACAAATTTACATTTGCATGAACATCTTTTCCCTTGGTAAGGAGAATTATATTACTATACTATATGATTGAAATATTAAACTATAAATTTATAAAAATATTTTAAAAATATTATATCAGGAAAAATCTATTAGTAACGTAATTTCAATTTTTGTGCAGTTGTTAGTTTGAAAATATATTCAATTTGTGAATATAGTTTCAAACAAAAATCAATTTAATTTAGTAATATCGGTGAAAATGAAATTTTTTATTAATTGACATAAATAATGGCATTTCGATTACTTTGTATTTCATTTACCAAGACATTACACAAAATGGAAAATTCCATTTATAAATATTATCGTATAGCTGCAAAAATAATAAATAAATATTTTCAATATCGAATAATAACCATGATCTATAAAACATAACATTATCACACGATTTAGATTAAAAAATTACTTTGATTTTGTTTATCGGATTTCGTAACTCATCCATTGTTCAGTTGGAATATATACTGATACGCAGAATAATAATTTAAAATATCTTATTCTATATAGACCATCTGTCATGTAAGTAAATTGTTTACATTTTGAAATTATGCTTAATTGTATAATTAATTTTTTTTATGCTGTGTTAGATAATTTTATAACCGGCTTCATTAATTCAATAATCCTTCAACATCTTAGGGAGTATAAGAATTTTTAGAGGAACTTTCTGTATTAAATGTTTTACACGGCAATAATTTATTTTTATATTGGATAAACAACTGAAAATATATTTTCCATCATTTAATATGTAAATTTTTGCCACATCTGATTAGCTTTAATCCATATTATATTTATAATTTTTTTTATCATTTGTCTCCGTAGTCGATCGGCTTTTTTCTGAATTAAATTTTTGTTCCATATCTGAAGATGCTATCTAATGTATTCTGGCCAAATACTGATTAATTTTTAAAGCTGATTAATAAATAAATGTTAATTAATAGTTTGTTTTTTGCTGCCGAATTGACAGAAGACATATATATCTAATGTGACCAATTCAAACCCCATCTTTATTCTGTCAAAACTCATAAGGGAATGGCCAGTAGACTGAAGAATTGTAATCAGTGCGTCAGATCTGGATCCAACTGAAAATTCGGAAATTTTAATGTTATCTTTGCATATGAAAATTTATGTTTCTTATGAACACATAATTGAGATTAGATAGCAGATAATATTTTTATTCACTGTCAAAATTATTAACAAACAGAAATGCATACTTGTGAACACGTGTCAGAAATTTAATATTAAATTATTTGAAAATGTGCTCTCAATTGCTCTCCATTCGAACAATATTGTCGATTCGGCTGAGAAAAACATGGCAACTCTGTAATCACAGAAAACTATTATTAAATAATAATATAATTACTCATTGTTATACTGCTTGTTAAATGAATAATTTTGTTATTAAGAAGTGATAATGGATCAAATTATGGTAAATTCAATAAATGCGAATTTATCCTTTGACTCGATTCGAGAAGATGAAGAGAAAATTCGGATTATTACTGATAAATCGCATCTGGATCAAGAATTAAAAAGTTCTGGGGATAAATTCGTGCTAATATACTTCGCAGCTTATTGGTGTGGTATCTGCATGGGAATGGATGCAGTTATCGACGATTTAGCTGTAAAATATGCAAGCAGAGTAATATTTCTCAAAATTGATGCAGCAAAACTCAAAGAAATAGCTAACTATTACCATATAAGATTTATTCCAACGTTTATTCTCATTTTAAATGGCGAAAACATCGGCGAATTTTGTGGTGGTGATCAAGATAAAATTAGAGAGTTGTTAGAAAGAAATATAGAGTCTTTGCCCTAAGCTGAAATACATGAAAATTGTTTATAAAAAACTAATGTTTATTTGATTATTATACGAATTAATAAAATGTTAAATTCAATTAATAAACACGTGATTTTTATTTGCGTACTTTGAATTCAGGAAGTGTTTCTTTTAGATTTGTAAATGATAGCCTTGACTCTCGCGAATGAACAATTTATCTAACATATTAACGCATTAGATAAATAATTATTTGATTTTAATACATATAAATATTTATTTTGTACATTATTTTTTCAGGGAAATATCAAAGAAACCATTTTATATGAATTGCAATGGAGTAATACTACCAGCAGTATTTTCACCTGATGCCGTCCTATCTGCTATGGATTATGACCATAGATCAGGCGATCTCTTTCTGGTAACATATCCAAAATGCGGAACAACATGGATGCAGCATATTGTTATGCTAATTCTTAGAGATGGAAAACCATTTGAAGAGCCATTGGAATTTTTCTTATGCACTCCTTCGTTAGAAATGTGTGGAAAAGATTCTGTTGATCTGATGCCAGGTCCTGGAATCATCAAAACTCATCTTCCTATGAATAAACTGAAAATTAATTCCGAAACAAAGTATATTTTCGTGGCTCGTAATCCTAAGGATTGTTGCGTGTCACTTTTCCATCATATCAAGAATATTCCTTTTTATAAATTTGGAGATGGGACATTTGAAGAGTTTTTCGATTTATTTATAGATGGAAATGTAGAATATGGAGATTATTTTGATCATCTGCTCCCTTGGTATTATAGAAGAAACGATCCCAATATATACTTCACTACTTATGAAAGACTAAAGAAGAGCACCAAAGAAGAAATTTTTAAAATTGCAGAATTTATAGATAAAAAATATAGAGAAAAATTAGAAAAAGATCCTCGATTTTTACAAGATGTTATGCACTACAGCAGTTTAGATTACATGAAAAACCATTCGAATTTTCGCGATTTCATGCAAAAGCTTTCTGAACACATCAATCAGGGAAAATTAATTTCTTCGGGGCTTAAAGCTTTTCAGAAAAATGTATCCGAACAAGGAGAACTAAAACCTATGAAAGGAGAATTTGTTCGAAAGGGAATAATTGGAGATTGGAGAAATCACTTCACTCCTTATCAGGAAAGACGGTTTGAAGAAAAAATAAGAGCTAAAACTGCACATTGTGATGTTATGAAATTGTGGAAAGATTAGATTAAAACCTATAAAATTATATAATTTTTAAAAAAATATCAAGCCATGTTAATGACATAGCAATATTACATTAGAAGAAATCATGGCAGTGCAGTACGGTTTCGTTAAAGTCGTTGAACAGTTATTTAGTTTCCATTATAGACTTATTTTATAAACATATGTAAAGATAGACCTTGACTCACGACGGAATTCGGTTTTGAATCCCGCACCGTACGTCGCAAATCTCAAAATTTATGGATTTCTCATTATTAATGTTTATGAGGATACTATACGTTTTCTTAAATAAACATAACTAACACAAAACTACAAGAGCCATAATCTTAAAGGATTTTTTCGTATATCAGACCATTGCTCAGGGACTCGAACCCATGAGAACTACATTGATTAATTACAGATTTTATTGATGACATCGCCGTTGTAAATACGAGTGATCGTAAGTCGTGGACTATCTAAATTTTATTAGTCCTGCAGCTTTAATACGTTTAATTCCTTACATTCTGGAAGGTTTGCAAGACAATTTATACTCGCATGATGCTTTAATTAATGCTGCAGACACTCTATTTTCTCTCAAGTTAAAGTAAAACAGAAAATATATAACTGAAAAGCTTAATGATATCATAATATACGTCAGCAATTTTATGTAATTTGAATTATTATTTTTTAAATAATCTCCAAATAAAGTTACCATTGGTAGATTTTAATTAAACGTTACAACATTTCCAGTTATTTGTTTTTAATTAATTATTAAAAAATTTATAGTTATAATATTTTAAAAATAATATTTGTGGAAAAATACACTTAAAAAACGATGTTAATAAATGAAAATAATAATTATTAACAGAAATAAAAATGATGACACTAAAAATTAGTTCAAGTTTACACATCAACATTGCAAGATTGAAACTCACTAATATAGTAACTGTATTGAGTAGCTATACAATGCATTAACATTGCTAGTCATTAACCTTAGATAAAAAGTTAAGTTTTCAACATTCTAAGGACTTATCACAAATAACATATCTGTATGTTCTAGGTCACGACTTGAAAAAATATATATATAAAAGATAAGTTTAAATTTATTAAACAAAAATATTTTCATTGATTAAATTGTTACTATTTTATTATTAATTTCCTGTTAACATTAAACATATTTTTGGGTGTTTTTACAGAAATTTGATTGCTATACTTTATTAGATAAATTATAAAGACATAAAAACCAAAATTTTTAAAGACTCTTTCCAGTTTATAATTAGATATTCACAGTAAATTTAGAATTTTTTTTTTAAATTTTTCATTGTTTGATTTTTTTTTTGATAACGCAACCTCTCCAATTTTTATCAGAGAAAATTATTAAATAATAAAAAGAAAAAGAAAAAAAAAACATAAAGTGGATAAAGCCCATGTCTGGTCCTCAGATCAAAGTTTGATTTATCTTGATACTAACTATAAACTCCTTATGACTTGCGCTATTTTTTTTTTTTTTTCGAAGATGGCTACAATGTTTTCACTTCTGTACGAAACAGAATCGAAAATGACATTCAGTAAGGTAAGGAAAGGTTAATTAATATTTATTTAATTATTTCTAGACGTATATATGAGGTTCCGTAATTTATAATTTTCACGGATATGTAAACAGTATAAGTACATATGTCATTTCGTGCTTAAAATATTGTAAATAATGTATGCATTCACATATATACCAAGAAATGCGTACATTCAACTAATCCATAACCCAATCACGGAAGATGATCACGCTATTCTGCCTTTAATATGCTAATATTATATCTACCGTATGTTTATATACGTATATAAAAATTCTATTTATGACTAGAATTGTTTGGATTTTTTTTTATATATTCTGTTATCCAAAGAAAAAAAAAAGATAATAATGTAAATTAAACAATAATAATAATTTAGAGTGATTAAATGCATGTGTTTACTGTGATTTATACAAGAAAATGAGCAAAAGGATGCAAAAATTGGAGTAAAAATGCGATAAGAAAATTATTAAAATTTTCTTGTGCTAATTCTAGAAAAATTACTCATAATTTTCGCTAGAATTAACACAGAAAATAAATTATACAGATTTATACATTATTTTTCAAATTTTCTGCATCGAAACTGTATAATCAAACAAAAATTTAAAAAAAATATTAACAATATCTCCAGTTGGTGTTTACATTTTATTTATATTCTATATACAGTAGAACAGAGGAAAGATAAAATGCACGCAAGTAACCTATGAGCCATATTTAATGTACGAGTACTATCTAATGACCTTTCACTGAATAAATTAAGCGTAATTAATTTTTTTTGGTAGAAGAAGATATAATTTTAAAAGATTTATCACGAAAAAGATTCCATTCTCCACGTATCCAAAGAGAGATAATTAATAAAATTTTACTGATAACACTGCGAAAGTAAAGATTAATTATTTAGGACAAGGTCTTACTTTTTCTCGATCTTGATTTTAATCTTAATCTGTGATGAAAATATACTATATATATATATATTATATTATTTAACTAATATAATTTATCAAAAAAAAAAAAAAAAAAAAACAAGTGATTTTTCAAATAACGTTCGTGTAGAATTTGTTTTTAAATAATATCGCGAGAATATAAAAATATAATTTTGAAATAATTTAAATTCATAAAAATATATATGTTTAATTATTGTTAAGAAATCTCAGGGGTTTTGCGAGTTTTAAAATCTTGATGTTGCTTTTAAAAATAATTCCAAAGAATAATTCTTATGTATGTAAAAAACAGCATTAGGAACGCTTACTTAAAGCTTGTTTTGGAAGTAAAAATTCGAATATAAATATTTTTTTAAATGAATAAAAATATTTAGATACCAAATAAAATTTTATGAACCGTAAATTTTCTCGTTAGTAGCTCTATTATTAAACAAAACGACAAAAAAAAAAAAATTGAGAAAGTTTAATTTACGAAAAAAATAGTGAGTTGTTAAAATTTTTTTTCTTTCATCCTGATTTCGTTTATTAATGATATTGCATAAAATATCAACGTTCTATTTAATAAGCTCTCTTATTTGTATATATAACACAATCAGATTTTGAAATTTATCATTTAAAGAAGTGCTATAATATAATTTTATCAATAAAAATCGTTAATTTTTGTTTCCGGCTTTCATTGACCTCTTTAAAATTTTGGATAATGGACTTCAAACTATCACGATCATTACTTAAGTACAGTATGCTATGATGGACATCGAGGTCAACTGGCAGGTTGTAAAAAAAATATTACACATATACACACATATATAAGTCCCTTGTAAACAATTTAGATAACAAATCTTTCTAAATTAATCATGGTCCACACTGAGCACGTAAGTGAGATTTATTCAGAAATTATGCTGAATAGAAATTTAAATTAAAACTTTATTTACATTTCTAGATGAAAGAAGAAAGAAAAATTCCAAAATATTTAGAAGTTGATGGTTATCGCCTCCCCGCCATTTTCTCAGTCGATGCCTTCAGATCTGCAATACGTTACAAGCCCAAAGAAGGTGATGTTTTTGTGTGCACTTTTCCAAAATGTGGAACAACATGGCTTCAGCACATTGTTGCGCTCATATATCGTAACGGTGAGCCCTACGATGGAATATTAGATTTTTTTTCTTCAAGTCCTTTCCTTGAAATGTGTGGTTCCGAAGCTGCCGAATCACAGATTAAATCACTAGGAGCCATAAAGATTCATCTTCCTTATCATCTCGCTCCAAAATCTTCGTTAGCCAAATACATATACGTGGCTAGAAATCCGAAAGATTGTTGCGTATCGTTTTATCATCATGTTAGATCGTTACCTATCTACGACTTTCAAGAAGGTACGTTCGAAGACTTTTTGGAATTATTCATAAACGGCCAAACAAATTTCGGTGATTACTTCGACAATTTACTGTCCTGGTATTCTCACAGAAACGATAGCAATGTGCTATTCTTAACTTACGAAAACCTCAAGAACGATTTACCAGAACAAGTGATGAAAGTTGCAAATTTTCTAGGTAAAGAGTACCATCAGAGATTGGAGGAAGACCATAATCTCTTCCAGAAGATCTTACAACGATCTAGTTTTGACTACATGAAGAAGAACTGCAGCTGTTACTACGATAATTTTATCGAAGCCTTCGAAAAAGCTTACGATTCGGGTGAGGTTCTACCAAATGGGATTAGAGAATTAGTAGAAAATTATAAGTTGTCTAAAAAACGAGAAAACGAGAAAGCTAAAGATTGGAACTTCATTCGGAAAGGAATAATTGGCGATTGGAAAAATCACTTCAATCTGGAGCAACAGAATAAAATGGAAGAATGGATACGAAGAAGGACTGTTGGGAGTGACGTAATGGACTTATGGAAACATATATAATAAAAATATAAAATAATCGCATTACGTATGTATCAGACATAATGATCTTTTTACTCACTTTGTGATTGGAATTATTAGTTTAGGTCAGTGGTCTCCATTCAATCGATGGAGAGTAAAAATTTGAAAGTCAAATGGCGAAATGTACTTTCAGTAATTACTGTTATAGATACCCGAACGATTCATTTTGATGATGACATAGGGGTTAAGAACACTAGTTCACGGCGAGATACTAGATACATTACGATAATTAACCATGATATTTCGATATACTTGTAACGTTTAGTTATAGATTTATCGTTAAGTGGTCGAGTATGCTATATTTATCATATTGAAAATTAATATGGTTAGAACAATAAAGACCACGTGACATATTTGAATATCGATATTGAAGAAGCACTCTAGAAGTTTTCCGCTAGGGGTAGTATAATGAATAACGGTCACCATAGTAACTAATGGTATAGTTCCGTATGTATTACACGTGATTCAGTCGATAGAATTTGTTGATGAGTCGGGATTGTTACCACTTCTGATTACTTTGCTGCATATCTTACAAACGGAGAGAAAAACAAATAAATATATATATATATAGGCCAAAAAAATCTACGAAGAAAATCTCGTTAAAATACTTATAATGTGCAGAAATGATTACATGTAAGAAGAAAAATGAAGAATAATTCTATTATCCAAGACACAGGTGGATTAAGCGAATATCTCCAGGTAAACATTTATGTGATAAATTAATTTTCATAATGATTTATCGAAAATTTAAATTTAAACAATCGTCGATGTAAGTAACCGACCACGTGTTATTTTGTTAATGTATTAGAATATTTTAAATAATTATTTCGATCATTAAAACTGATGAACGACACTGTTTTCTATGTCAGATACACAAGGAACTATATACAAAAAATTGTTGTTGTAATAATTAAACAAATTATTAAATGTTTTTTTTTATTCCTATAATCATTGCTTATATATCATCGTAACGTGGAAACAATACGTGACTTGCATAAAAAACTACACCCAAATTTTATTAAAGATAATTATAAACTTTTTAAGTATTTTAATCACCAAAATGAGATTTTGTTTAACAATTATCATTTCAAATATTTTAAAACATTAGTTACAGTTGTCATTAATTGTTTTTCTTTAATTAAATTAACAATTTTATGGATTTTTTAAAATTTTGACAAGTCTAAGAAAGAATAATTTTGGTGGGTTTCTAAAAAAAACTGTAATTTTTTTTTAATAGAACGATAAAATTAGAATATTCTCTTCTTAAATATATATATATATATATATCTGTGGCTATAAATTATAGAAAAAGTAGAAGTGAATATTTTTAATCGATCATCGAATGATGAATAATCAATACGTGGCCGGTGATAATAGTATTCTAAAATGGAAAGTGAAATTTAAAGATAATTGATATACTGCATGTAAAATAAGGTAGAGAAATAATTTCTGGTTCTGTGAATATATTTTGACGTTATGTTGTATCGTCTGAATGCTTTGAACTACATTAAACGAAGATAATTAAACATAAAGCATAGAAAATACTATTGCAAATCAAGCAAAATTCACACATCAGTTGTCATGAATATTTTTGCTTTTAGAATTAATTTCGAAAGCAATTTATGGGTAAAGTTTTTAACTTTCGTGTTAACATAATTAAAGAAAAGGATAATTTTTAGATAGAAATTTTGAACAAGCAATTAATATTAATGCAAAGTTGTTGGCATCGATGAAACACAAAGTTCCTCTACAAAAAAAATAAAATAAAACTCAAAAATTGAGCTAGTTGCTCGAAGAGAAATAATGTTTCTCTTAATTATAATTTATTCACTTGGATGTATAACAATAATGTAATGTTTAAGGGATAAATTTGACACATTTTTTTTATGTTTAGACGTTCGTGTAACAATAATCTTATTCCGTTAAGATCTCTCATATTTATTGTTTAAAAATAAAAGACGATAACCCAGGAGATCGCTAAAATTTATTTTTCTTTTTAATTTTAAGTTCCTAGATGATTTTTACCAAAAATCTGAATTCTGAGCTAAATTTTATTATAGAAATATAATTTAAATGTCTTGAAAAACAGAAAGGAGGAGGAGATACATTATTGTTAATATTATGTCGTTCTTCACATATTTTCAGAAAGTACATATAGAAAGTAATTTATATCATGAAAATAAAAAATCATAGCACCGAAATTATTAAAGGTAAACGAAACTCAATAAAAACTTTTCTTATGCTTTACTCAGTACATAAAATTAAAAAAAATGATCTAGTTAATCGAACATATAATAAAATCATGGTAATCATAAATAAAATTTGGTAATCCTGTAATTTAGGGCCCTGACATTTACTTACCTTACAAACTTGTCCAGTATTGTCGGATTTTCTGTTTTAGATTAAAATGAAGAGAATTTTTATTTAAATTAATCAAATCGTTTTATAAACAATATATATTTAATTTTTCATTTTATACAAAATATTAGACATAATTGCGATTTAATATATATTTAATATTTTTTAATAATCAACTTTATCAAATGGTTTATAAAATCATTTGATTATTTAAATAAAAATTTCCTACATTTTAATCTAAAACAGAAAATCCGGCAACATTGCACAAGTTTGTGAAGTACTGCTCAGGTAAGTAACTTGAGGAATTAAATGTCAGGGCCCTAAAATGCAAGATTATTCAAAATTTTAATTAAAGTAAATATAAATACAATTTGAAAAGAGGTTTATGGTATTAAAAATAATTGTATGTAAGTCTACAGTAAGTATAATGAGACAAATGAAGTCAGAAATATATATGAAAAGAAAATATAGTGCTTAATTAGCGAATGAAGGCAAGATGATGTGATTAAAACTAAAATTGAATAAATGGAGCGAAATCAAATGAAAATAAACTGACACAAAATTAGCTGTAATCAAATGAAGATAAGCTAACATCAATAAACTAAAATCAAACGAAAGTAAGCTGACACAAATCAACTAAAATAAGTTAAATTGATATCAATAAACTAAAATCAAAAGAAACTAAGCTGACACAAAATAAATAAAAGCAAATGAAAGTAAACTGACACAAAATAAGTAAAAGCAAATGGAAGTAAACTGACACAAAATAAGTAAAAGCAAATGGAAGTAAACTGACACAAAATAAGTAGAGGAGAATGAAAAGTAAACTGGCACAAAATAAGTAACGGAAAATGAAAGTAACCTAATACAAAATAAGTAAAAACAAATGAAAGTAAGCTGATGCAAAATAATTATTTTGTGTCAGGTTACTTTCATTTGCTTTTACTTATTTTGTGTCAGGTTACTTTCACATAAAAGCAAATGA
>WUQG02304266.1:0-48034 GCA_011317285.2 Androctonus mauritanicus | reverse complement strand
GTACTTACGAGGGACTGAAACGAAAGTCTGAAAACGTTATACGAAATAAAAGTGATGCTTGCTTATTGTGCTCGATTTGCTTCTGAACAGAGTGCATTTTTTGAAAAATTAAAAATTATAGATTACAATCATATTATCATCATCCATCAACTAACATGCTAAAGTATGGCACAAACTTCTGGGACTGGCTTCTCTTACAAAGATACCTGCTACTGTTACTGCCTGATCAGTGATGTTTATCTTTAATTTCAAATCAGGAAGTAAAATATGAATTTCTTAATAACTATATTTTAAAAAAAAATCTCAAGAATGTTTTTTTTTTATTTTGAATAATCTATGTCTTCTCTGAAATTAGCTTACATTTAAGATGATAGGACATTATATTTTTTTAATTTGAATAATTCATTCATTATTTTAGAAAGTGAATTATTTTTATCATCATCATAATGCTTTGTAAATAAAACTTATGAGTTATAAAATTTCATTGCTGTTATTATTCAGTCAAATTTTAATATCAAATTTCCTGAACTTAATATTAATTTGGCATAAGATAAAATTACATATATTGTATAAAATTATATTTTAAAATATTCTTAGCTAAAATTACAAACCTAGTAATAACTTATATGTAAGAAAGAAAAAATATTTAATAAAAATATCATGAATTAATAATATTTTATTTTCATGATTAAAAATGTAGAATTTTCATGATAAAAAATATTTAACTCCTAATTTTAATATCATATAAACATTTAAATCAAATTTGAATAGTCGTAAGTTATAGTTGCAGAAATCTTCATATTAGTTTATACAGTAGATATGTATCAATATTAAATAAAATTTTATTATTTTAATTCTTAAAATTTGATAATGTTCCAAACTACAGTCTAGCTCCTGGAATCATTAGAGGAGAATATTTTAACTAGAGAATCATTACAAGGTTATTTCTTATTAGTTACTTTAAATTTAACTTTGCTGATGACATATAAAATAGAGTTTGAAAATTTCAAGTGTCTAAAACATAAAAGTAGAATTATAAAAATATTTCATTAATTAAAATTTAATTTCATGAAAGAATGATTACACAATATTCCAGATGTGTAAATATCTAATATATTTTTTTATCCATATATAAATTTGAACTATGATAGAATTTTGTTGTTCTCTTGGAATATGCTAAATATAACCAATGCAACTGTTTCAATAAATAAATTATTTTAATAAAACTAAACACAAAATAATTAATATAATAAAATCTATAAATTAATGAATTTTAAACAAATAGAATTAAAACATCAATACTAACTTCCAGAAAACTGAATTCATTTTTTGCTAATGATTTCGGAGAATAAAATTTTTGAAAATTACATAAAATTATATATATTTGATTAGCAATATTTGATGAAAATTTTATAATTTTTATTTAATAAATAAAACTGCAATAACTGGCATGTTAATTGCCATACTATGCTTAAATCTGAAGATCACTTGACATTCATCAACTCTGAAATTCAATAAAAAGAAATAGATAACAACAACTATCATAAACTGTTGTATAATTATATTTATATTAATGCTTTAGCATCAATAGATAAAATAACAGTGACTTTTTGGTATCCAAGAACCAAATTAAAAATTTTACATTGGAATTAATGAGAAATGAGTTTCCAATTTACAAATATTCACCTAATGAACAGTTTTTAAGCCCCAATAATCTTCATAAATGAGAGATATCTGTAATAGATCTGCTAAATATATTAAAAAGATAAGTATGAGTTTCATAAATGATTTTTGTTATTCTAGATATGGATGACAGTTTACACAAGCAAATTTTTTTCATATTTCTTCACTTAAATTATTAACTACAGTATTTCAATACTATTGTTAATAAGTTCCAAAATTTTTAATTTTGCTCATTAAACCATTTTTGTGAATAAAAGTAACTTTAACTTTTTGCTTGAACAATGCTAAATAATATTTGAACTTTTGAGAAGCCTAAATGATTAACTTCATTTTTTGGATGAGTTCAGAAAATGTTCTGAGAAGTCTCTGCTAAAGAAGTTAATGAATATTACATTGCCTTGCAATGCGACATCATTCATTAACTTCTCCAGCAGAGACTTCTCAGAGCATTTCTGAATTGAGCATTTTCTGTGCGAATTCACACTTTATAAATTTCTCAATCAGTTAGGGTTCTAAGAGGCTCATTTATTAGTATAAAAAGAGAATCATAAAAATCAAAATTTTATATACATTTAGGGAAAAAAGTGTATTAGATGCAGAAACAAAATAAATTTTAAAATTATTATCTGTAAATTATTAGATATTATTTTTGAAAGATTGATAACAGTTGTAAGTGACCCTTCCTAGCAAAGAAAAAAAGACAACTGAATCGGGATTTAGATCTGTAATTTTGAAAATCAATCTCTAATTAATATTTAGAAAATAGGTTTAAATTACATCATATTTATGAAATATCATTACATTTCTATATTTATAGTATTTCTTGATTTTATTTACTTCAAAATTTTTTTATCAATGTTAAATATTTAAAAAATAAAATATTGATTTATTCAAAATATAATTTTTTAAATAATATAAAGTTTATTTAAATAAAATTTCAAAAACTGATAAATACATAAATTTATTATTATTCATAGTTACTGTTTTTATTTGAATCCCAAATTACGAACATTAAATGTCAATATATTAATTTCCATAAAGGAAAATAGAAATTTTAGAAATTAAATGATAAGCAATCATATAAGAGGAAGTAGCAAAATTCCACTTTCACTCATCAATATTTGTATTTTGAATAGATAATTTTAAAAAACTTTAGCTAATAAACAAGTATAATTTGAATGAAAAATTATAATAATAAATTATATTATATTAGAATTAATTTTGTTAATTTTGATTTTTCTATATTGAATTTAAACAAATAAATCTAACAATAAATAAAGTGATTATGCAATATACAATACTATTGCTAACAAAGTTCTCAAATTTTTATTTTGATGTTATAAATATTTATATATTTTTATTGATTTACTGATAAATAAGTTAATATAGTAATTGTCATCTTAATGGAACCATCAAATATTTTTAATTTGATTTTTAAAAGATTATCAGAATTGTTATCTATATCTCGAAAAGAAACTAACAATAATTTTACATCATTAATCTGTTAGATTAACAATAAAAAGAAACTAAATGATAAGTTATTTTGTAGATTAATTCATATATTTTTTAATCTTATAAAAAGATATTAAATTTTAAAAAGAATTTTCTATCCTAATCTTATCTTAACATAAATATGAACTTTAAAAAAGTTTGATAATAATAATAATGATATTTCACATGAGAAAAAGTTATCTGTGTCACATGGATTTTAAAATTTAAAAAGATTAGAAGTAATGTATATGATAAGTCTTTTATTCTTGTAGGATTTTTCACAGAATAAAAATAAAATATATTTAGATTATAACAAAAAATTAATTAAACTTAAAAAATAATTTATAAAACTAGATATTGTGTTCAATAAAACAAATATTTTCACTATTGGTCCAATTTTACAACATCCTATTAAAGTTCCTATTAGCTTTAACCATCAGTTATCTGTTTTGAAATTGTTAAACATTAATTAGTAGTTTACTGTCAGTAATTGCCAATTAGCATCTGACAATTATAAAACAGAAAACTGTTGATTAACAGGAATTTTAAAGAGACACTATAAAATCAGGCTATATTAATTAATTAGCAGTATTCTTACTTTTGTGTTCGTCATAAAATCTCTCTGCTTTTTCTCTGCTTAATCGAGTGGTATCTGTTCTAATAAAATAAAAGTTGTTCTCTAACATAATTTGCCTAATCATCTGAAAATAAAAATTAATCAATTAATTTTGTGAATATTGAAACACTTTAAATTTGATTAATTAAGTTATAAATTTCTAAATATTTTATCACTATTTCAGCTGTTAAACAAATATTGTTTTTTATAAAATACAAATATTGAAATTAAATTGATTTCTTAGTTGTTAATAATTGTTTAATGGGGAAAATTATTATTAAAACAACAAATTAGCATAATCTTAATAAATATATCTAGCATATTTAAAAAATATATTAATTTATGAAAGATATTAACTTCAAATCAACTGTAAACTATGAGCACCATCGAGCAATACAATATATTTCTTAGAAAAAGAACTTTTATTTCAGTTATTTCAGAAGCACTTTCGGCTATCTGCCATCATCAGCTGCTACAATAAATAATTTGTTTTCCGAATAGTTAAAGATATTAACTTTATTACATATAAATTAAAAACTTTTATTTTATTTAAAATTTTGTAAATTAATTAGTTTTTCATCTTTTTTGATATTTTTACATTTAGAAATTTTATCTGAAATAATTTTTGTGTAATTTAATTATATTCATAATTAATATGCTAATATGCTTTTGTTTTATTAATAAATTTTTCTCTATTTTACATACAGCAGCAACTCTCTTGAAAATATACATATATTGGCATCATAACTTATTATATATGAATAATTCTGTAAAGATAATAATTAAAAAAAAAAGAAGATTATCATCATTCATTATGTTATAATAATTTTTGTGTTACATATCTCAAAAATACTATTTTTAAAAATATTTTTGTCATTAATTTATCTAAATTTTTATCTTTAATAAATATGTAGACTACAGTATATGATATCTTATGCTTTATTATATAATACAATCAAATTATTTATACAAAACAATATTAGTTCAAACTAAGAATGAGGAAAAGATAAATTGATACGATTATATTAAACAGAGACCAGGTTCGGTAAACAAAATAAAAACACAAAAAACAAGTTTCAAAGCCGAACCGAAACTGATGATGGGTTTTAACCCAAAAGTACTTTAAATAAAAAGTTTTCAGTTCGGCTTTGAAACTTGTTTTTTGTGTTTTTATTTTGATATGATTATATTACATATATATTTTTTTAAATATTAATTTATATAATCTCTAAAGATTTGATATTTAAATTTAGTTTTTTTGCTTAGAAATCTAGTGTACTATCTTCTTTATTTTATAAAAAGAAAGTCATTTAATTCAATTACAATACGATTCCAATTTATTTGGTTTCAAATCTCCGGAAATGTATAAATATGCAAGTCCGTGTTATTTGCACTGTATATCTATGGAATGTAAATAAAAACTTTTATTAAGCAATTTATTTTTTGCAAAAATATCAGTCTTAAAGTTCATATCACTGTTCATTATTTTTATCTAATTATTCTCTTTATCAATGCATATAAATCGTATATATCAAATTAGACATTGTTGGACTTGCACAATTTTTAGCTTGAATAAAAAGTTTTGGATTGAATTGTGTAAATAGAGTATTTATTATGTAATTTAAAATTTGTAAATCTTCAAAAAGTAAATTGCACTGCAGATTAAATAAAAAAAATATAGACTGCATTATTGTGATATATATTACAGTACAATAGGTCGTCTAAATTTAGGCAATTAATTTATTCTAAATATTTCTACAAACTGAAAACTATGTAGGTCCAACAGTGTTTAATTTAAATATATATAAATAAATATATCAATAAATGGAATGGATAAATAAATTTATGAAACTACTTTAAAACCATAAGTGATATTTTTTGTAGAAAAAGTAAACTGCAATTTGTGCTGAATCTTCAAGATTCAGCACAGACAAATAAAAAGACTTATAAATCTACATATTTCCAAAACGACATAATATAAGAGGTCAATTATGCTATAATACTAAAAATAAATTGGACTATAATGAGCATTTCCAGATTTAGTTTCTGATTCTATGGATATCATTGTTCTGCATAAAGAAAACAAAATTTTAACAAACATAATAGAAATGCATACTCATCTGATGCTGGTCCCTGATAATTTATTTTTATTATTGAGTTGTCTAAAAAGCTCTAAAAATTTCATTCTGCTGCACAACTAGTACATGCAGTCTTCATAATTTTGATTGACAAGTCTGTCTTTAATTGCAAAAAAATCATATTGTTTGCTTTTGTTGTTTGTTAAATGGAGTGCTTTATATTTACATTAAATCTAAAGCCACAGAAGACACCATTAATTCACAATAAGTCATTATTTTTTATAGAAAGGTAGATGGTACTTTTTGATTTAGTAGACTCCCTAAAAACAATCTTCAATAATTGAATAATTTCAGCATCCTCTTTTCAATAAAATGAAAATAACGGTTTATCGAGAATTAGCATATCTTCCATGGCTTTAAATTTCATATGAATATAAAGCACTCTATTTAATATAGAATAAAAGAAAACTGAATGAATTTTTTGTAAGTTAGAGATAGACTTGTCAAACCTTGTTTATGCATGCAATACTGAAGGCTACATATAATAGTTGTGCAGCAAAATAAAATTCCTAGAAATTTGTAAACAACCCTCATAGTTAAAAAAGACAAACGTTTCATAGCTAATTTTTTTGGGATTCAAATATAAAAATCTTACATAAAAACAATTTAAATACAATTTATAATTATCAAACTATTTTCGATTTTAAATTGCATAATATTTTCATATTATGCAATTTACAGCACTGAATATAAAAAATAATAAACTTAAATCTAATAAATAATTAATAAAAAAACTAAAAATTAAACTTATCTTTATTAAATTCTTTATTATTTTTAGCATTAATTATGCTAAAAATAATGTTTCTGAAAGATGCTAAAAAATCAGTTTCTAAAAGAAACTGATTTTTGACTGATTAATATTCTATAAACATATGCGTCAACATATGTAGGGTTTCATGCAGTGGCAGAGCTACAATGCACCAGATTCCACAATGCAAGGAGTCCAAATCCTCTCTGTCTGTATTTCCTTTACTATTTTTTTAAAGTAACACCATAATACAATAAAAATTAAATGCACCACAAAAAGAGTGAAACATTCATTGAATCAGAGCAGTGCAGTGATAGGAGCAATAGCAAAAAATATGGAAATAAAAGATGTGATTAAAGATTTTGCAAATGTAAAATCCTGGAGGAAGAATTTTAAAACATATTCTCCTTTAACAATTTTCAACTGTGTTTTAAATGATGCAATTTTGTTATTTTTATTAAAAAATAATAAAAGAGATCTAGATAAAAATTTGTGATTTTTTTTGTAGTAGGGGCTTGAATAATATTTTGTGGGGAGGTCAAAAATTTTAAGTTCCGCAACTGGTTTCATGGAATATTTCATCAATGTAAGTAGATAACGATTCCCTATATTTAAAAAGGCAATTTTTTTTTATAAAAAGGAATAATTTTGTCCAATTTCTAATCAAGCTCAACAGCAAAGTAAAAAGTTTTACATGAGAGACGTACTATGTCCGAAAACGTTTTACCATGTAAAACTTTTTACTTTGCTGTAGAGCTTGATTAGAAATTGGATAATAAAAAGCAAAGTGTTTAATAATCTTATTAAAACTTGCCATTGGCCGTTGATATATAGTACCTTAGATATTAGTCATTTAATAAACAATGGATATTATGGTAAATTTAACAAGTATGATTTAGCAAAAATATTAAATCATTTTTAACTTTGACTTATACAAAGTTACTTTCTACAATATTAGAAATGTAAAGTTAATTTTTACATTAAAAATATATTTAAAAACATTCCTACCTCTCTCACCATGCTTTTTATAAGTCTATTGGCAGCTTGAAGATCATCTGGTCTTCTACTATTTAATAACTTTCGCAATAACTGAAACAATTACCAATATTAAAAGATTAAACTGAAATTATATTTATACAATAAACAGAGATTTAATATAATTTTTAACAGCAATTTTTTATAATGTAAACAGTCCTCAATTTACAATTAGGTTTGGTTTGAATCATCCTAGTAATAAGTTGATACAGTTATAAGTTATAAATAGTTTATATCTATCAATTGTCCATTATCACTATTCATTACAGCAAAATTAATGTCTGAAAGTTCACTATCTTCTAATGATATAAATTCCTATTTTTTGCACTTAGGTAAGATACTAATGTGAAAAAACTTTATTAGTTGCAAATTACAGTCAGTATATGAACACAGAAATGTTTTCGGTCCATTCACTCCTCATCAGCTGTACATATACTACACAGATATATTATGTAAGGCTTAATAACAAAAAATATGTTTTTGTTATTAAGCCTTACATAATATAGTGTGTAGTATATGTACAGCTGATGAGGATTGAGTAGACCAAAAACATTTCTGTGTTCATATACTGACTGTAATTTGCAACTAATAAAGTTTTTTCATATCAGCATCCTATCTAAGTACTAGAAATAACAATTTGTATCATTATAGCAAAATATAATACATAGCAAAATTAACGAACTTCAAACTAAAGAAAACAAACATAAAAATAGATTATCCCAATATATCTGACTGCTATATATGGATGTGTATACATATGAATTACAGTGACCAATCATAAAACTTATTAATTGTATCATGGTCATAAGTATGAGCAATAATAAATTAATGTCATAAGTTAAGAACTATCTATATAGCTAAATCTATGCAAGATTCATTCATAAAAGCAACTGTCATTATAATAAATTTCTTCCAATCTAACATAATTTGGAAGGAGGTAAAATCAAATTATAACTATGCCAAACTATCAAAAATTTTAATTATTTAATTAATTAAATTCTAATTACTCAAGTTATAGGAAATTTAATATACTATTAAATATAGGATGTTATTTATCTAAACACAGTGGAACTGGTCTCTGTTTAGATATATGAATTTTCTCAATGATATAATTGACAAAATAACCAAAATGTTTTTATTTGATACAAAAAAATAAAATTAATAATCTTTGCAGTAATACACAACTATTGAACTCTTTGCTTTAATTACAAAACCTTCAAACAAGCACTGTAGCAAAGCATACAAGTTTTACATGGTAAAACGATAGTTTGAAATTATTCTATATTTACTGTTAAATTATGGTACTGAGGAGGGATATGTAATATCCGAAAACGTTTTATCATGTAAAACTTGTACGCTTTGCTACAGTGCTTGTTTGAAGGTTTTGCAGTAATTAATATAATTTCTTTATAATTCAATAATTGAATAAAATTTTATAAATATACAAATAGTTCTTGACTTATGATGGAGTTCAGTTTTAAAAATTTCAAACCCCATAATCATAAGTTGGAAATGGTTGGAAATCTAAAATACCAAAAGTTATAAATTTCTCACTATTAATGTTTACTAAGACATTATGTATTATCTTAATAAAATGAAGAACACAAAGCTACAAGAATTAGATACAGAAAAGGACACTTTCAATATATCAAACCATTGGGTCAGGAAATCAAATCCAAATCAATTGCATTGACCAATAGCAAAATTTATTAATGACATTGCTGTCATAAAGTATGAGTTGGTCTTAAATCAAGTTGAGGATTACCTAGTGGGTCCTTGTTTGATATCGGGATTAGGTTCCTGAAAATCACAACATTAACTGTAACCAAAACCAAACTGACCTAGCATATTAATTTTCCAAGATATGGGTTCTTAAGTTGATCCTGGTTCTTCTGAATGGAAAGTCAAAGTATTTGCACCTAGTCAATCTAGTCAAATGTCCTGTGTTCTGTATAATTTAATTAATATATTGTTCATAGATAATAATATATACTTCAGTTATATATTATTATCTATGAACAGCTTATATAAAATATTGTTATCTTGTTTTTATAATTATAGGTTTCCATCTTGTTTTCTCTCTACTATGAAGCGAAATGCAAGAAAATGGGACTTTATTTCATTTTGCTGCCTTAAAATATTTCATTTTTTTAATTAATTAATTTAGTTTTTGCTGACAACATAATAATGAAACAATATTAAGTGAAGTGACATTAAACAAAGACCCTGTATATTTAATATGCAATGTAAAATTTTCACCATTCATTAAATCTCATATTTTTCCTTCATAAAATGCAGTTTTATTTTTTTTATTATATAAAAGCATTTGTTATCTATTAAAAAATAAAATATTAGATATTGATCATTTAATATTGGAAAATTAGTTATTAATTTTTGTTAATTCATTTCCTTTATAAATATTATCCTAATTTCTAAATAGGATAATATTCATGAGAACTATCATGCTGACAGATGGACAGCAGATGGAAAAACCTAATACATAAACTCTTTTATTTTATTTGATTTAGAAATATAAAGGATCAAAAAGCTAAACTTATATTTAAATATTAAATATATTTCAAATGAAAAGAATTGTATAATCTACGTTAATAAACTGTAGTATAACAGACAAAACACTCCTCACTGTTGTGGGATACAAATTAATAATTTTAATAGCACTAATGCTTTAATAGCACTGTGCTATTAAAATTATTAATTTGTATCCCACAACTGCATTGAGTGTTTTTGTCTGTTATACTACAGTTTATTAACGTATTTAGTGAATATGCAGTATAAACCTTATCTTTCTTAATGAAAATTAATGATCATTCTTTTATTTACTCCTATAAATAAAAAGGAAAATAGATCATTATAGAATAATGATTTTTAAAAGAATATTTATAGATAAGGTTATAGCAGTTATTTCTGACTTTTAAGTCATTTTTTAATCATAATCATAATAAAACACAAAAGATAAATGATTAAAGTATATTTGAAGTTTTTTAATATCTCTAAGTTTTCTATAAAATGTTCAATAATATAGTTAAACAGAATCAAAAAATCAATAAAATAAAACTAATATTAACAAACTAGTTAAAAGTATTTATAATTGTGAAAAATTTCCAGAAATTTAAAATGTAATGAAACCAAAATTCAAATTCAAAAGCAAGTATCTTAATTAATTATATGGATTATAAAATGCTTATATTTTGTCATACTTTTAAATATGGGTTATCTTGTAAACTAGATAAAGTTTACAAGATTTCAATATGCAAGATCCTGCTTAAACAAACAAATGTATTAGCATTAAAATTTCAATTTATAAGCCTTACTTTAAATTTATAAGAAATATGTATAAAGCAAAAATAATAATAATAATGAAAACATTTTTATTAATCATATGTTAAAATTTTATTTAATATACAAGACATCTCAGAATGATTCAGTATATTTCATAAATTTATATTACATTTAATATATTAGCAGAATCTTAAAAATTGCTAGAATTTCCAGCATCTGCTAACATTTCACTTTTATTTTGGAACGTGAATAAAATTCTATTCTAATTTTCATTTTTGATTTTCTTGAAAAATATATGAATTTATATTAGGATTAATACTAAATTTTCAGTATTTAGTATAGAACTCAGAAAAAATATCAATTCATTTGTTTCCTAAGATATGCCTATAAAGCCTAAGGAGGAGAGAAGTTACAGAAAGGAAAACAACAAAAAATCTGTGTTAAAATCTTTATTTTAATTACTTCAAATATTAAAATATTAAGCAGATTTATTTCTTCTAATTTTATCATTTATTATATGTACACGTGTTTTGTTGACTTATTAGGTTAGTTTTAATGAGCCAGATCCAGATCCAAAGCTTTCCAGAAAATTGAAGAACTGACTAAAAAGTTGAAGGCCAAAAAATTTAAAATATTAGAATTTATAGTAATTCACTTATCTGAATCTGATTCAAAAACAAATTATATATAATTCAAATATAATCAGAAGTGTTGGACTGTTTTTGAAATTTCTGAATTTTAAATTAAGAATTTTTTATAAAATTACTGGATTATAGAGAGTTCTGGATTTTTAAGAGTATCTTGTATTTCATAAAAATGCTATAAATATGAAAATTCAGTTTAAAATTAAATAAAAGCTATGTACTTAACCTTTTCCACTTGCTCTTGAGAAGAGACAATTCCTTCTTTGAGAAACATACTGTAATTTGAATAAAAATGCCTATATCCATCAGGATCTTTCCTCATTTGATCATTTAGATGTCTTAATAAACGATTAGTTATTACTCTTCTTATTTTTCTGTGAAATAAATAAAATTATAAACATAATATACTATATTTTATAATAAAAAATATTGATATAGATACAACAATAAAAAAGATTTGTACACCCATTTTCAAAATTAATAATAAATTTTGCAATAGAAAGCTCACATGGAATTTGATAATTAGTTAAAAATAGCTATTTCAAACCAAATTATATAAAATTCAAATATCATTATAAGTTTCTTATGGTTCAAATATTGAATTTTAAACATTTTAAATTAAAATAATAGAATCATGCAATTGCTCTCTAATCAGCTAATGGGTGATTTTTCCATTTTATTTTAAGGAAACAAATATAGATTCATTTGTTTATTTAAAATCGATCTAATGATTATCATTTATTTTCTGTGTTATTTTATATTTTTAATATAACTGAAGATACTAATCAAGCTAGTAGTCAATTTTCTAATAGTTATAATTTTTTAAAGAATAATGAATATGCAATATTTTTTATGTTTTTTCTTCCAACTATATTAAGACAAAAATTTAAATAAACTAGTCACTGAACATGTAGGAGTAAAAGTCTATTTATTCTGAAAAACAGTAGTAACATTTTCAATTATTAACCATTATTAGCTATACATATATAAACAGATATGATATAATATAAAATAAAATTTAAATGAAGTTGAGTGTGAACATTTTACAAAATTTTATTAAAATTAATTATCCATTAATTAATTTAATTAATCAAAATTTTATTTCTCCTCCTTTTCATCAGTGAAAAATTAATTATGTAAATTATTAATACATTGTCTTCCTTTCTGATATGATAAGTTAAAAAAGAAAAGCACTGAAAAGGAAAATTTTACAAACATTTTTTGGTTTTGCATAAGGTGTTCAACTATATCCATAAATATTCATATAGCTGGTGATGATCTTATGGAAGGCTAAAATGTCACTGTTTAAAATTTTCTTCTGCAAAGTTTTTTTTTTCTGTTTAACTTTTATTAAAATTCAGAAGATATGATTGATAAAAAGCACTTTAGATCCCTCTAAAGATAACTGATTTCTAAACTGTTAATTTACAATACATTGAAAAATTCCATTTGTAAATTCTGTAGATTCTGTGTTTCTTGCTAATAAACTTTTGCAGTCTTAATTCCTAACATAAATTAAAGCTTCCAACATCTAATTATTATTACTGATTCTAAATTAGAATGAGCATAAATCTATATAAATTAATGATTTCACTTAAAATACAGCAATAGACAAACATATTGTTTCTCATTTTTAGAATGATAAAAATTTTATGAATCTAAAAATTTTTATTCACTGAAAAATAAATTCATATTTGAAATCCATTCTACGAATCTTACTGTTCTATTTTTACAATTCTTCATTATTACTTAAAAATAATTAATAAAAATTGATATAAAACAAAAAACTTATTTTTAATAGTAGTGTTAGAAAGAGAAAAAATTATATTAAATATATAATCAAACCTTATAAGTGCACTATCTTGCAATAATTCACGGCTAAGATTTAATGGAATGTCTTCACTATCTACTACCCCTATTAAGATAAATATAACTTTAAATTAATAATAATAATGAATCAAGTTAATTATTTAATAGTCATTCATATTTATAAATCAACAATTTATTCTATTATGCATACTGATTTCTAAAATCTAGCTCTTATTGCTTCTTAGGAGTTAAAAAAAGTTTTAAGTTTAATGTAATTATAATAATCTATT
Organism: Androctonus mauritanicus; assembly: GCA_011317285.2. Lineage (NCBI taxonomy): Eukaryota > Metazoa > Arthropoda > Arachnida > Scorpiones > Buthidae > Androctonus > Androctonus mauritanicus. Next base: position 34,280 of record WUQG02304266.1, on the reverse strand, counting down.
TAATTAAAATATTTTGATATATTATTTAACATTTTCAATTACTACTTTACCCAGTACCAATACATAGTATTGAATATTGCATTAGTTTCTTTTAATTGGAAATTTAGTGTTAGAAAAATTTGTTTAGCATTTCTATAACTTCAAAATTTCATATTAAGAGGAAACAAAAGTTCTTTAAAATTATTTTATACAACATAACTGATGTCAATAATAAAAACTACTAACTTTAACAAATAATGATAAATACTGCATAAATAAAATTAATGCAGCATAAAAAAACATATATCAATTATCTGGGCTAATAGAAGAGAGGCTATGTTTGAATTAATGAAAAAACAATTTAAAAAAGCAGTGTTTTATTCATAGTTCAGAAGTTCCTACATGTATTGTTGCAAAGAGGAGGAAAAAAAAATGAATAAAAATTAACATTAATATGAAATGTGATGCACAAAGCATGTTACACCAATAAATTCATGCAATCAATATATAATAAAATACTGAAAGATCTGAAAAATATAGTAGTAGTATTCTTGCTGAACTGTGGAGTCCAGAGAGATCTTAATAAAATAATTGTAACAGTTATTTTAATTGACAAAATTTATAGTTATTGAAATTAAATTTTGTATAAAAATTGGAGATGTTTGGAGGAGAGAGTAGAATTAGCGGGATTGATTTTCATCAAACAATGAAACTATATTGCCTTCTGTCAAACAATAAGGTAACTGGATCACTTCTCATCTAAGAATAAGTAAGATAAGTTCACTTTTGCAGAAAAAGCATAGACAAGAGTCAATCAAGAAGGAGATAGAAAAGACTTTCAAAAAAATTTCAGAAACATGGCAGAGAATGGTGAAGCTGTGTCTCGTTACATTAATGAATGTCTGACAAGAACAAGGGAATGAAGATGGAAAAGACAATGAAAGAATATAGTAGTAAATTTCTTTTCATTCTCTTCCAAGTATGATCTCCTGCATCAAATAACTCTTTACAATTCAGGGCAAATCTGTAAAATATGTTCAATTATAAATCTCTATTGGTTATATTCTTCAATCTTTGACATTTTTAACGTGGTAAATTAGTTTAAACAATATAGGTTAATCTTGTATTTTATTACAACATAATTTGAATATAAGTTTTTATATTGTTACATTATAAAAACTTAATTTGAATATAAGTTACATTATATTGGGTAACTCAGCTACTTTTGTTAGTTTGCTCTAAAAGTACTGAAATAATTTTATATAATGTATATTGTAATATATCTCACAACTGGACCAATTAAAAGTTTTTCTTATTTGAAACATTTTAATGAAAAGTTCTGAATATAGAGAGGAATTTTTGGTATAATTGCCACCATCTTGAAATACTGCCGTAATATGTCAATAAAGGATATTAACTTAATTATATTAAATTATATAATTAACTTAAATTTATATAATTTTGGTTGCTAAAGTATTTTGCTATCATATCACTTGAAATTATTGAAAAGATTTGAAATTTCATGAAATACAAAAATGAAATTTCATGTTTGTAAGTACAAATGTTTATAACTAGAAAACTGCCTGTACACTTTATTTGTTTAGATGCATTTCCAAGTCAATTCTCTTATCCTGGATCCCTGTGCCACTTATCCATGCACCAATACTGAAGAATGGTCATTTCCTGACAATAACAATAATCAAATAAATGTTTAAGCACATTTGCTGTGTGATCCATACATTGGTGTCAGAAGTAGGATAGCTAAACCCAAGACATTGTCAGCATATAGTTCGTTCTCTATTTTGTAAGGATCTGCATCTCATCATCATCAGCTGACCCTAAAGATTCTGAAGCTGAACAATATGCTAAAGTACCTTATCATTTAAGTCACAAACAATAAGAAAGGCAATTAAAAATATGATAAAATCATAGATTGTACAAGAGGCCAACAGTGTTTAACACACTTAGAAATGATAAAAATAAACATGGAAAAATCATAGAATAGTAGTTATCAATCCTACTATACAATTAAGATTTACAAAAATAAGAGTATCACATATATTTAACTAATAGGTGTAAACTTTGATGTAGCTAAATTTTAAAACCTACACACATAAAATTTAAAAATATTTTAAAAATAATTCCATTAATGTAAGAGTTCTTTTGTATTAGTTAACTGTATTCTGCAATTCTAAGAAATGTTCCTGTATAATGTGTGTATGGTTTGTATAAACCAAAAACATTTGAATAATCTTTGTAAATAAGATATACTTATTGCAATTTAGTGTTAAACTTTTGTTAATGTTTTTATGATTTAGAATATTTTTAAGTAATGAGTACTATTCATTACTTAAAAAGATTTCAGGTTAAATTTCAGGTAAATTTAACACTTTTGATTTTGAATAAATAAAATAAACTTGAAACTTTTATCTTTTTAGTTCAAATATTCTTAATTTTTATTAAATATAATAAAAACAATATTAAAATATATACTTTCATAAAAATCTCTCTATTATGAACAGAATTAGTGAAATGCTCTGTAATTATAGAAATTTTCTAATATAAGATATTTTAATATGCTGGATTATAAAATACCAGGTTAATGCCAGACTATAAAGTACATATTATAGAATGTGCTGAATTATATAGATTATATTCAGTTCAAAACCCAAATCGAGTTTTATTTAAAAACGCAATTTGATTCGAGTTTTGAATTTGTACATCTCTATTTAAAACAAGTATACATTTATTTAATAAAATCATCATTTTTAAGTTGTTTTGAAGAAGAAATATAACATCACAATACAGTCTCTCATTTTTTTTATCATCATAACATTATTGACTATTCAGGCTATTTTGTTCATTATAACTAACTAAATTTAGAGTAGCATTTCTCAACCTTTGGATTGTGTTCCAATACTGAATCACATTAAATTTTTTGTGTGTCACAAAATGATAGCTCAAAAAGTTTCTAAATATTATAGATTATAAATATTTGGGTTATGGTACCATTACAAAACAAATATGTTGGATTGCATGGCAAAAAAAAATTGAGAAGTGCTGATTTAGAGCATATGGGCTTCTTTGTCTTCTATTTAGATTCATTTGTTTCTGTCATACATTTCTGAACTGGCATGTTGATATTCATCATGTTCACAATAAAAAAGGACACAATTAAATAATGATACAAAATTAACAAGATTTAATCACGACGAGGGACTAAAATCATAGTTTGAAAATGTTATACAAAATAAAAACCGTGCTTATTTGTCTTGTGGATTTAATCAAACAAAATTATTAACAAAATGGTCTCTCTGCATTGAGACAAGTACAAAGTAAGATGATAATTTTGCATGATTAAAATATTGTTAATTTTATATCATTGTTTAATTGAATCCTTATTTTTGTATACATTTATGATTTCTTTATCATCCATAATTTCATTTCCCAATAAATTATTCTATTAATATATTGTTTAATCAGCAATTGCATTAAGTTGGATTAATCCAACTGAATTTAATGGAATGGATTCCAATCAAAAATGATACTTAATTAAAAATGCTAAACTTTTGTTGTCTTGAACTTTTACTGTTTGAAGCTTATAGGATTTTAAAAGAAAATTACATTTGATTAAAATAATTTTCTTTTAAGGTCCTATAAGCTAATCAACATTTTATTTTGTTATTGTTAAAAGCCTAGTTATCAATTCAGTTTGATTAAATTCATTTCACAAAATATTTATTGCAAAAATATAAAAACGAAATCTTTGATATAATAAAATAGTCTTTTATTACCTTTAACAAATCTCAACCATTTTGGTAAAATCATTTCTGCTTTATTTTTTATAAGTATTCTTTTACTATAAAGAGCTACTCCAACTTCACTATCACGCTGCAATTCAAATAAGCCAGGTTTTCCTTCAGGAATGTATAGAAGACAACGAATATTAATGGGAGCATCAGTTTTATAATGAAGCCAATAACGTGGAACATCATATGAATTAGAAATGAATCGATAGAATTCTTCATGCATTGTTGAAGTCACTTCTTTTGGGTCCATTAACCATAAAGCCTAAACAAATCACAAATTCCAATTAAAATATTTTGGATTTTATTGTAAACATAAATAACAAAAATAATTAATGTATTATACTCATATATAAGTCAATATTCAATATTTTTTCATTGTTTCCTAAATCAAACAAGCAGTTCTGGAAAGAACTAACTGCCTACTTTCCAAATGTCTTTTATTTGAGAATAAATAAAATTAAGGGACTAAAATATATGCAATAAAAAAACATCTTTAAAACATAATCTTATAAGGCATATTTAATGCTATAAAAATCTATTGTTATTACAGAAAAATCTCATTTTTAAATGGACAGAATTAATTATTATTAAATAATATTTGATTAATAGCCTAACAATCTTGTTAAATTTTATAAAAATCAAATAGTTTAAAAGTTATTGAAAAACCTTTAAAGTTTGAATGTCTGCCATTTTTAAATAAAACATTTAAAGGGTAAATTAGTATGTCAGCAAGATCATCTTCAATGACATGATCATTTGATTCAATTTTTATGAAATTTAAGAAATAGTTTAGAATATACAAAAAGAATATCTCAGAAATTTGGCATATGCTATTTTTAAATGGTTGCAGCTAAAGATTAAATGATGTAGTGTCAAGATGGCCTTTAATGGTAGAACGTTACTAAAAATAAATTTTATATAGTACCTTGTTAATATGAAGATTACATTCCAAACCACTACTATAAAGCAAATTACAACCTTTTTCATTTTCTAGTACATATAAAAGCCTAAAAACGCATTTACATAATCATTTATTAAGTATGCAATAGCACTTGGTCTAAAAAAACTTGGCTGGATGATCACATGGTAAAGCTTTCGCTTACCATCTTGGAAGATCCAGGTTCAATTCTCTTTCTCACAAGTCCTGTTTTTCAGGGGTCATTTTTTACAGCACTATATTAGTGAAGCACTGTAAAGTAAAGTATGCCTGTACATGGTTTAAGACAATCTGATGTGTAAGATCATATATGTGATTTTATAAAAATTTCTTCATAAAGAACAACAATATTCTTTATTAAAATAATCCAAATAATTTTTATTTGAAATAATTAATGAATAATAAAAATAAATATTGATAAATATATATATTATGTATTATTGAAAATATATGCTTATAAAAATTATTTTAAAAAATTTTACCTGTATTGTATTAGCTCTTTTTCCATTTAAATAAATTGGACTACAAACAAAGTTACTATATTTTTTAATTACATCTGAAAAAATATAAATATTATATTTATTTATTTCATATTAATAATGTCTCTAACATTTCTAAAATATTTTATGTTTACTTTACAGAAATCAAATTTATTTGAGAAAAAGTTTGTAATGTTAAATTACTAGCATACAGAATAATATATTCCTCTATAATTATAGAAAGAAATAAATCCACACAGAAATCTTTATATACTAATTCCATTAATAAAAACTACTTTTTCAAATAAAAAGATAAAATATAATTTAAAAAATTTGAAAATTTTTATGGAATCAGAAAAATGTAAAATATGTAAAAAATCAGAGTGTCTGAAGAAATAACATGCTATCTAAGTTGCTTCAATAGTTTAATGATTAAGTCATCTGAATATTATTCCAAAGATCTTCAATTTGATCTTGGGCCGATGCATATTTTTATTATATAAAAATTGGATAAAATTTATAGTCTAATTATTAATTCATAGATGATACTAATCTTAATAAAAAATTATCTCTAATTTTTAAGAATTCATTTTATTCCAAGAGTTTAATTTGACAGTTTTTATATTAATTAGCAGCATTATATTTACTAATAATTAAGAGTTTAATTTTACAGTTTTTATATATTATTAGCATTATATTGTTCACTTATATTGCCTCATTATATCTTTATTCTTTGGAAGAAAAAAAAAATTATTATTATACAATATACTTAGATTCTCTAATATATAAAAATTAAATTAGAAATTCAATTTTTCTTTTCCATAGATATTGTGATCCAAAATTATACAGTGGCAATTACTAAACCTCTTCTTACTATTAATATATTTAAATGATCAGGACTATTACATATACAACAAATCAATTTCACCTTGTAGTCTCACATTTTTAAATCCATAAAAATATTGAATACATTAGTTCAATATATGTTGTTGTGATATGTTGTGCTATCTAGAAACATAATTATGATGTATATTGAGGGCCCCAGTAATTGTAAAATTATTGCATATCATAATAATAATTATGATATTATATAAATTGTATATGTTTATGATATTACAATAGATACATCAAATCTATTGCTTTGAAGGTATATTATATATAGAGTATATAATGTTTTTTAATTTTACATTGTAATTATATTATAATTTGCATAGGTAAATTTGATTAACATAAACTTAACATATATAATGTTGGCAATAATGCAAGTCTTATGTAAATTGCAGAGTTCTTGTATTTATTCTATTCTGTACTTATTCAATTTTAAAATATTATAATCAACAATAATAATCTTGTTTATTTGTAAACATTTTTCATATATTATTTCAATATGTCAAATATTATTTATTTCATATTAATAATGTCTCTAACATTTCTAAAACATTTTATGTTTATTTTATAAAAATCAAATTTATTTACTTGAGAAAAAAGTTTGAAAAGTTTATTCTATGAATATTTCAAATATTCATATAAATAATTGTATAATGAGAAATAACAGCACTTTCAAGCAGTCCTAGGTTTTAAATAAACCATAACAACTTTATTACAAAGTAGCGCTTTTGGCTATTTAGCCATCATCAGCTTACACAACAAATTTTTAATTCGTTGTGTAAGCTGATGATGGCTAAATAGTCGAAAGTGCTACTTTATAGTAAAGTTGTTATGGTTTATTTAAAACCTAGGACTGCTTGAAAGTGCTATTATTTCTCACTATACAATACGATATCGTTCAGAGCAGTAAATACTAGATGCCTATATCATATAAATAAATTTTGATATAAGCTTAGATTAAATATATTATAACAGGAATAACAGCAATCAAAATGTAACAAGTTGAATAAACTTTCCATAAGATCTATATCTCTATGTAGTGCAAATAATGATTTATACATCAGAGAATTAAAGATTTGCTCCCACTGACTGATGCTTATAATGGAAATTGGCAGTTCTATTGCATTAAAGAGTCATTCCAAAAAACTGTATATCTCAAACTGCACAGATAGAGAGAATATTCTTTTGGTAAATTTATTCAGCTTGTTATATTTCAATTGGTGCAATTCCATTATATCATCACTAATCAAAATCTTTGTCTTAATTTTAATCATGTAATCAAAAATAATTCAATATCCATAATTACCTTTAATAATATCTTCATCAGAAAACTGTTCACAATCACGCTTTAAATGAAGCACTATTTTTGTCCCACACTGCACACCATCTGCTTCACATATTTCATACATTCCAGAACTAAATAACAAAATATGTTAATATAAATACATTTTATTAAATTATTAATAATAAATTTAAAAAATAAAAAAATAAACTTATAATAAATTTTAATTATTTATTAATAAAATTGACTCCAGTATTCTATGTAAAAAATTAATATATTTTTAAAATAATGAACTTTATTTAAATAATGCCAATATTTTCCAATTAATAAATTATTATCCTAATTGATATATTTGATTACATAAAAATGACATATTCTGAAATAAATTTAAATATTTTTCTTATAAATAATTATTGTTAATTATCAGTTATGCAAATAAAGTCAGTTTCTTAATTGAAAAGAAAAATCTTGTCCAATGTAAAAACTAATTATCTTTTAAATTATATTATCCTATATAATAAGTTGTTATTTTTTATTGCAGTCCAGCTTTTTGACAGTAATTATTTTTTTCATAGACATTAACCAAGAAACTGAAGATAGAATTAACAAGACAAATGATCTTGAAAATAATTTTTGCAAAACTAACACTTCTATCTTCTATTATTTAATGATTTATTAAATAATTTTTATAGTATATTAGTCATTAAAACTTCTTGAACAATCATAAATAACAATCAGCCTTTTAGCAATCAAATACTTTATTGTCAAAAATGTTTTTTATGCACTTGTATTAGAAACTGAGGAAAAATTACGTGTGTTGTTTATCTTATTTGACTGTAAAATGTGAACATTGAAGCTCATATATTCTATTTAACTAATTTCCAAAATATGGTAAATATATAAAGTTGAAAGTTTGCAAAAAAAAATTCAGCAAAAGAAATCACTTGATAAATATTTTTTAACTATCTTAATTAGTATGATATATAGGGATATCAGTCAAATTGGATTTATTTGGGAAATATACAAGTAAAATAGAGGTAATCAAAATAAAAAACTATATCTAGGACTTTTGTGTAGCTCTAGGAAAAACAAAACATCAAAACTTTGGGAAACAGTGCTCTAAAACGGGGGTTCTTAAACTTATGTAGTCAAAGGACCCCTCTTGAACAACATTTTTTTGCAGACCCTATTCCAACCCTAGGCATTGTATGTCATTCTTGAGACTTAATTTCTGGTTCAATAATCTCATAGGCACTACATTATAATAAATATTGGTAAAAAATGTATCGCTAATTATTTTAATAAATGGTCTTGCGCATTTATAGAGATGAACATTTTTATTAGGATTTAGAATAAAAAACATAAAATGAATAAAAATAGTACATAATAAAATACATAAAAATCTCAGAACATAATAATAATAGGTTCATATTTTATTTATTGCCTTAAAAATATATTTTTTATTGCTCCGCGCTTCTTGCCTTTTCGTCGTCGTCTTGAACTGTTTGCAACCATATTTTATAATTTCGCGGACCCCCAGAAATGGCTATGCAGAGCCTGAGGGGTCCGCGAACCACAGTTTAAGAACCTATGCTCTAAAAGGTCCCAACAATAGATATATACTTCATTCCTACTCATTGGATATTTTTGTGAGATTTCCCCAAATTATATAAATATCTTTTTGCATATCATTCTAATAATATTAACTCAATATCAATCAAATTCAATAAATCTAAAATTAATAATTTTGAATTTTCAAAAAGATTTTATTTAATATAACAGCTATGTGACTGACTCATCAATCTTAATTTAACTTGTTTAAAACTGTTTCAAAAAGATTATTTACTATGATTTTAAATCAGTATAAAGTTTTATATTAATAATTATGTTAAATAGTAATAAATTTAAAATATATAAAGAAATTATATTAACCATACTTTTTATAGTTGTATGTTTAAAAATACAATTTTCATAAATGTGAACTTAAAGGAGAACTGTAGGTCAAACTGCACTTTTTCATATTAAACTGTGATCAATATTTTAATTGAAAAATCAATTACAAAGTTTATTACAGGTGCTCCCCTACTTATAATCATTTGACTTATGTCCATTTCATTGTGTTAAAGATAATCCAATCTTACAATTGTTCTTACAAAATTTCAAATTTGAATATTTTCACATATTTTTTTTCTGCATAGTTTATGCTACTTTTCAATTAGTAAGTATTAAGTAATAGGGCATTTCCATGCCTATTATGGATAGCTCATACTCCTGGTGGGATCAGCTGTCAAGATGGAGGATGTAGTTCAACATGTTGAGTCTGGACTCCTGAAAAAACAATGTATGGGATCCAAAAATTGAACTTGGATCCTCTAGAATTGATGCAGAGCATGCTTCCATTGTAGCTATCTGGCCAACTTCATAGAATATTGGCTAGAAATACTTGTTCTATTTTATTAAAATTCAAAAATTGCACAATAATTTGTCCAATTTCTTGTAATGATTAATTCATTAATTTTAATAGATTAGTAATTAATTAATTAGACATATCAAATCAATTTTATATGCTTTGCATATGTTCAATGCTGTTCTAGATAGAAAAAAAATTTCTATAAAATTATACATATTAATCATTTTTAATTATTAATTCATAATCAAATATTTATGTCAGATGGCAATATAATCAATGTAATTAAATAGTATACATGAAATCCTTTAACAAGTAGGCTCAAGTAAATAATAATTTTGCTACTAGAAATCTAAGTTAAAATAAAAGCAACAAAACAAAAATTTTCCATTATAGATTTTTTTCTGCAAACTTTCTAATAAAATTTTATTAGAGGAAGACTTCTTAATCACTATTTAGGAAACATTTTACCACATATCAAGTCTATTGAAAATAATCAGAATTTGATCATTTTCAGTTTTCAGAAATATGAAGAATCTAATAAAAAAGTCACAAGATCAATTAATAAATTTTTATTAACAATAGCAATAACAACAGTGACAACTTTAAAATTTCCTAAACTAATTTTCATACAGAATATTGTTTCATAACAGAATATATTTAATATATATCATTTGCTGCTAGAATCTTATATATAAAACATAAACAATGTCTTTATTTCAATATATAATCAATCAATGTAAACAATACTAATTTTGTTAACACATACCCATCACTTATCCATTTGAATGCTCTAGAATCTTTTTTATATGAACGAGAATATACTTCTACTTTATCAGCTACCATGAATGTAGAATAAAATCCTACTCCAAACTGACCAATAATACTGCTGACATTATCAGATGTACCTGTCTTTTTCAGTTGTTCAAGAAATTCCTATTGTAAAGAAAAAATAAACAAATGAAAGGTAGTGTGTGAAATATATTTTCCTTTTTATTATATTAACTATTTGAACAAATATTAAATTTAATATTTATATTAACTTCACTTATATATTCATATAAATACATATAAAAATTTTCAAAACATAACAGGTACATAATTTTTATATTAATTCTCATGAAAAATTATCTGAATAAATATCATTTATAACAACAAAATTAAAATACCATAAAATCTTTATATATATTATACTTATACACAAATTTTATAAATTTAGAAGTAAATATTCTCAGAAGACGATTTATACAAATATTTCCAGTCATCTATCTTGGCCAATATTTTTAGAATATCATCCATAAACTCGGAACTAGAATGGTAATATATGCCACGTTTCTCATCGATTCGATTAATTTTCGTCGCCGGCCACTGTTGAAACCTTCGTCATTCAATTTTAACTCCAGGGAATGAGGGTAGTGAAACATACTGGAATGAACTAAAGCACAATATTTCAATGCCGCATTAACCACTGGAAAATAACCAGAAAAACGGCATCTAATTTACAGTTAGCGGCGTTAAGGGAGATTGAAACGGTAATTAGCGTACGGCTAACTCGATTACAGAACTTAAAATAAAACGGCAATACCGGAGTAACGGACGTCTGCCGGGAGTTTCTATGGAAACGGGATGACTCTTGATGGATGGCTGGGCAGATTCCGCTGACACGCGGCAAGCTATAGATAATCAGGATAGAGTTCATGCTACTATCCTGTCATCTCCCGAATTTGACATATACGATGAGCGAATAGTCTATCTCGTCAATGAATTCTAATCGTTTATTATTAGAAAATAAGATATTTAAAATAAGAAAAATAAGATGTTAACATTATTCTGATTCGTATGCGATAAACTAAACAGCTTTCGAGTTTAAAAATCCGAGCTATAACGAAAGGAAACATTTAAACGAATGTTTTCGTTGAACTATTGAGCCCAGTAGTTTAAAAAAAAGAAACTAAAGTGAGAAAAATTCGTCAGGTTGTTGGAGAAACACGATCTTGTTCGCCCACATCCGGCCTCTCTCTCTGTCCACCTCCATCCACCCTTCTGTCCGACCATATGATGGATGATAGCTGTCTCCTAGGGAGGAATGTGTACGTAGTCAGACGTTAGGGTGCTGTGGTTCTATTTTCCAATATATACTCCAAGTTTGTAGAATTCCACTCGACGAGTTTAACAACTATTAGTCTTATCACAAATTCATTTTTTCATTTAACATGCAATATAAAAAATTTAATGTACAATATATTATTAATTATTAAATAATATGGGAAAGTTTTTATTTTCATTAAAGTCAAAATTTAAAAAATATAATTAATTAAAAAAAAAAAAATAGAGGATAAACATCAGGCAGTATTAGTAATAAATGTAAATGCGATCTCATCAGAAATAGCTGAGCAAGTTGTTCCACGCAAAACCAGTCACGATCAGGAGACCATGGGACGTAACCGATCGCTATTTTATCAATTTCCGGTAGATCGTCCGGTTATTTTTCTGCTTCTATGGTCGGGCGTTTAGATCGTGATATGACGTCAAAAATCGTGAGCCCCGCCAGCCCCACCCTGCAATTATCTATATGCCGCTATATTGCCGTTGGGCCACTAATTACGGATTGTCCTCTTCTGTAACTTTGATTTTCTTCAAGAAAGATTAATTTGAACCGCGTGGCTCCACCATTTTTTAAAGCCTCCTAAGTTAAACTGATAGGACATTTCATTTGAATCATTTTAAATCGCCAATCCAACTGATTTTTAACAGACTTATAAAATGCTTGAGGATAATTTAGTTTTACTGTTAGGCCTACAGTGATCATTCAATAATTTTTACTTCTCCGTTTTAAATTATTATATTAAAATAATTTTAATAATATTAATTACATATGTTTCTTGGTAAGTGCAAAAAATAGCATCTCAGATAAAATATTTTTTTAAACTGATTTTATTTTAATAATCTAAAATGAGAAAAATAATTACAGTACCTGTACTTATATTATTCTTTTAAAAACTTCATTAAGATACTTAATGTATTCTATATAACTAAATTTTAGAAATTAAAAATAAAAACCAACTTTAAAAAATTTTAATTTGTGAATATTTATGGATATCACATAATCTAAATTTTATACAGATATAAATACTTTCGTTCTAAAGTTAAATAGTACAATAATAATAATGATTTTAATGTGATCAAATATTATTCAAAAAATATTTGAACTAAAAAAACATAACCAAACAATTCTGCATCCTGCAAATCAGAAAATAAGTATTGTATACTATATTATTATATCTAATTTTATACAAAACTGTACAGAAACTGTATAATAGTATATTGAAGTTGATTATATTTCTCATATAAACAAAATTCATACAATTCTCACACAAAATTCAAATACAAAATTCATACAATTCTCATTCAAAATTCTCTTATTTTAAAAAATTATGCATCAAAATAATCTATAATAATGTCAGAATATGTCAGATATGTAAGTTAAATCTTTGAATAGTTCAAAAAATAGTAAAAATGTTTAATTCAAATAATTTTAAAATGGAATGAATTTTATCAATGAAAATTTATTCTATTATTATTAGTTTCTAATAAAAATGGAAATTAAATGAAAATTTTAATAAATCAAAAAACTTAAGAGAATCGTAGGTTCTATAAAGCAGACAAAATTCTACCAAAGAATTATCTGTTGAATCTCAAATGTTTGATTAATATAAGGATCATACTTCTATCGAACAAAATTAATTGTGTGTTACACAAAACTAATTTATTCTTTAACTTATGTTTTATATTAAAAAAATTACCATATTTTCCAAGTTAATTTCGATCGTTAGTAATAAATTCGTTAATGAATAATAATTATTATTACTAAAGAAATTAAATCGAAGTTGGGTCACGACATATAAAAGATATCTATATTCAAAATTTAGGCATACAATATAACTTAAGACTTTCAAATTTAATTTATTTAACTTTTGAAAAGATTTTGTTAATATATCATGCAGACTAAATTATAGATTAATATTGTTCAATTATTTGCAATTGAAAATGAATAACTATAGTAACCTAAACGCGTAGACAGTAAGCCTGCATTATGTTTACTATATAGCAGATAGATATAATATAAATAAAATGTTTTTGAGTTAAAGAATTCAATTTCTTGTAGCCTATTTATCAGTTAAGATGATTTATTTATCGTTATACCGCAGTTAAAATAAAATATACTTTTTTAAAAATAATTATTTCCATTTTTTTTTTCCATACGATACGATAAAATATTTATTCGTATTATCTAATTAAAAATAACCTTATTCTTCCAAACCGGACGTCAGGAAAGAATGGGGCCTACCGTCTGAGTCAACAGTAGGTGACAACTTCCTCTCTACCTGTAACTTTATCAGTTCAAGTGCTTCAGTTAAATTTTATACGTTTAACTTATCTGATTTTTATAATAAAAAAAAAAAAAAAAAAAAATTTGAATTTGGTGGGATAGATGATATGAAATCTAATCCAATCAATCATTCGAATGCGGATTTTTTCGGTTATTTTACAATCTGAAATGTTAAAAATTTTCAGATATTTCAAAGAAAGTGATTTACGTCGTACTGGTTAAAGATAATGTTTTTTTATTATCTTCTTAATGCTCTATGTCTTAATAATTAGCCATAAATGATATTGAATAGGGAAAGGAATGTTCAAAATATTGTGACAAGTTTTGAAAAAAAAAAAAATCTGAGATTATTTGATGCCCAATAAATATTCGATTTGTAACAAAAATTTATTTCAATTAGATTTTTAATTACAAAAACTGGGAATCAACAACTTATTGTGAAAATATTATTTAATTTAAGCTAAATATCATAGATAGCATTTTGCATCTGAAAACTACACTTTCTTTATATTTGTACTTAGTAAATTAAAAAAAAAAAAATTAAATTTACGCAAAACAAGAATTTTTTTTCGCATTGAAAATAACATACGATGTTTGCGACTACTGAAGAGGAGGTCAATAATATCGAATTTATTAAAACATTACTTATGAAAGATGCCTTACAAAGCGAAATTATTGTTAAAAATATATTTGCATATTCTATGGTAATATCGAAAATCATTAACTTATATATAGATGTTTAAACCTACGTATTATATTGTTAAATAATCATAATCTTTCGGATTTTTCTCTCTTGTATTTCTGAAGTTTGAATTTTAAATACATTTATTGAATTGTAAGTTACGAAACATTTCACTAATTCAACTTTTACCAACCATGTTATCATATTTATTTGATTATTTTATTTTTCTCTAATTATATATTTATAAAAAAAATCTAATTAAAATTAAAGAAAGAAATATAATCAACTAATCCTTTACAAAAAACAAAAAATATTTTACATAAAGTTTAATTACAGAAATTATTTCTAAGTCGTATTTTTTTAAATTTCATCTTTGCCAAGATTGAATAATAATTTAAGCGATTTACGAAGCATATTTACCAATAAATTTTTCGAAATTAAACTCATTGATTTATTGGGATTCTATTAAAACTTGATAAAAATGTTATTGAAGATATCTTTTAAATCATTTATAAATCGGTAAATAATAATATACAGTATAAGAATTTATCTTTTCTCAGATTTCATTAGACTAAAATGCTGTATATGCACCGTTTCTCAATATAATTTTTTTAATCTTGGATAAACCTTTGAAATAATTTTCAGGTCTCGAGGAACCCTTGCATAAATAAAAATTTATTATATCTGCAGTTCACGCTACGTTAGTGTTGGAGCTTTAGATATAATAAATATACAGTAAATTGTAAATGTAATAATTTAATAACATTTGCAATGATCTTCGCTGATTTTTTCTATGGATTTGTTTATTTTGGTCAACTTGTTAGCTATTCTATTTGTGTCTTCCCACAAAAGATTTATCATTTTTAATGCGAGTCATTAGTGTAGGCAGAAGAAACTTCAGTATTTTTTCATTTTCGAGCATAATTCACAAAATGACTTTTTTTTTTCAATCACGATCTTTCATGGAATCTTAGCAATCTCTGCCGGAACTTCGGTTAAGAAACATTGGTATATAATCTACAGTATTTCTCATATTACACTACGAAGTATAATATAAATTTTAAACTAAAAAAATAAAAAAAAAAACATTAAGTACTGATTTTAACTGAGAATTAAGTTATTTATATTTAATATTATATTGACTTTTTCATCAAATTCGTATTGAAACATTGTATATACTGTATATATATTTCAAGACAGTTTTCCAATCTCTGTTCTTTTAGTTAGAGTAAACATCTTATATTAAATTCCAATATAATTTATTTGAAAATTTAAAAGTTTGATTGTTATGTTTTTATATTTTTTTATTTTAATATTTAATGAACTCTATGTTATTATTTTTGAGAAGGATGTTTTAGTTAGTTATCACCATTAAGTTTTAATTATCAATATGTAATATTTTATTTTGCATTTCGTTTTAATTTAGTTTAGTTTATTTCATTTTTATTGACCTATATATTTTTAGTTTATTGGAATAACGTATTCCAATAAATTAAAAAGAATTTACGTTTCACGAAAAATGAGAATCTAAGACTTCAAAACATTTTAACTAATTTCATAATTCGATATTTAAGAGAATTTTAGCAAAAAAATTCAACAGATTTACTTATAAATTAATTTTTATTATACAGTAAATACCTCGGAGTTGCGTAATAAGTGGGACCCGGAAGCATAACGTAAGTCGGGATACCTACAGATTCCCAAATCTAATTTCAGGTAGGCCTACATATGTATTAGGTTTTTAAGTGGCTCTTTATTACCAAGAAAACAACAAATTATAAAAGTTTACAATATGTAGTTGTAATTAAAGACTCTATTAATCAACAAATCAGCAAATGAAATATGAACATATATTTATATGCACTATGTAATTGTGAAACAAACAAGTGTAGGAGGGAGCAGGATGAGAAGTTACGTATCTCCGAATTTACGTAAGTCGAGGTATTACTAGACTTTATTCTTTAATATTACATATAACTTATAAATAATCGTTTGTTTCAATTCGAACAATTATGTTTCGATTGTAATATTTTTTCTAACATTATTCACAAATACGATAATTAAACACAAAATAATAATATTGTACAATAATAATAATTATTTTAAAAAATAAAACATAATTTTATACGAAAAAGCCTCCTGTTCAATATTTTTTTTTTTTTTTTTAAATCTCAGTCAAAATTATTTGTTAAACTTTATTAATTAAAGTATTACACCGTATTTGCATTCAAATATTTATTCTAATTAATTCAACAAATTTTCGATATTTTGTAAAATTTTTTTTTTCGATTACTAATTTTTTTTATATATATAAAAATATGGTAAATGCTTTCTCAAAAAGAATTAATAATTTATTTTTAATTTAACAAAAAACAAGTGAAATAAAATTTAGACCATTTAGACCATACAAAAGTTATTCAAAATTGCAAAACTAAGCTGAAACTATTCTAATTTTTTGAATTATTAAATAAAGTTTACGACAATACAATAATAAAATTTTAAAAAAAAAGAAGATTATTTTTCATTAAAGTAAATGAAATTTTTCATCGAACTAATTAGCAACGCTTTGTGCAGTAAGAAGCGCTTTTGAATTATATCCAAATGCTGCACTTTAATTAAGACGATTTTTAACGGAATTGGCATTCTCTTAAATCAACTAGACGCTAATCTAATATTTAGAGAGAATTTTTAGAATATTAATTTAATCTAATTCAAAAGGAATAAATAATTTATCTAAAAGAGTTTTAGATATAATCATAAGAGAGCATTTTCTGCGCTATAACCTTAAATCCGCATTATTTAATCGTGGTCAGATTGTACTAATTCACGCTAAAGACAGCCTATTTGGAGATAACAGCTTTATTTGAAAAGTGCACAACTGTTTGGTCCGCCATATCTCGTCAGATGCATTACAGAATGTATAGCCTGGATTCCGTAATGGTTTTAACTGAGAGCGCAGTCGAAGCTAGCACCACATAATTAATAATACCCGCGGGGCATACACGTATTCAAATACGGCCAAAACCATACAAATAGTCTTAAGTGCATTGCGTCATTACAGAGGCTTAGTAGTAGTCGCTGTCTTTCCCCCATTTTGCTGGGCTTGTCGCCCTGATAAATAGCCTAGTCGGGCACTTACTTCCATCCCCCGTTTTCGTGGTTCCCCTTCAGCGTGGTGGGGCGCTCTGGTTTAGAGAGCGTCAATCTCTAGACAAACTTGTAAATGGATTCTAATGAAAAGCCTTTCGCCGAGATGGCATCTACATAATGAGCCCATTTACCCGAGGTTTATCTCGACAGAATATACATTTCCTGCGTGTTTACTTCTCTAGAGAGACTGCACTGACATCTTTCACTTTACTATTCTCTTTCGACTAATTTCTTTAATAAAAGATTTATATTTACGGATAGTTAAGCACTAAATATTGCTAACTTACCTTCGATCCCGAGCGAGCGATTGTGCCCAAACTGTCAATCATTTCTTCTTTAGTCATACCGATACCTGTATCCTAGCAAAAGAAAGGAGTCAACAGTGAATATAAAAAAAAAAAAATGTAAAAATTTCGTTAAAAATTGAAAAATCTAAATGATGCTAAATAACGGATTATCCGCGTCTAATCGTTATTTCATTACATGTTGCATCTGGGTATCAGAATTCCCACGCTATCCATGCCCTTGCCACTATGCAGTGTCAGTACATTCTCTGACGGTTAGTAACCTTGCAACATTTGATGTTGCCGTCAGCATGGAACTCTTCCGGCAACTCTTGACGGTAAATTTTCCGGGAATATAAAGGGTTACATGACTAATTATTCCTTTATGAATGCACTTCTCTTAATATCAACCATTTTTCATCACCAAGCACAAAATATTATAATTTCCTGAGATGAAAAATATAGACTCGTTTAATTCATGCGGAATATTTTCTTCCTTAAAAACTTTATCATTTCGACTTCTATAAATTACAGTCTAAACAAGACGTCCATAATTTTTCATTTATTAAGCTAAATTCTTAGGAAAGTTTAATAAATTCCGTCAACTTATTAGACTATTCATTAAAATCGATAACAAAACTGCAGTTTATCCATTTAGAATATATATATTTTTATGAAATTTTTATATAACTTACAAATATAAAACTTATTTCTGTAGATAATATCTATATTAGAGGCTTAAACTGTACCTGAATGGTGAAAGTACGAGCTAATTTATCTGTTGCTATATGGATTTCCAAGTTCGATTCCTTAAAATCGGGATCTTGAGCGGCTGAAGATATTTGGTTATAACGTAGTTTTTCTAGCGCATCGCTGGCATTTGAGATTAATTCTCTAATGAATACCTGAAAAAAAATTAATTATATAAACAAGTTATCATAATCTTCTAAATTAAATGTTTTCGTTCTTAATATTTAAATTTTTAATTAGAATTATCTAGAAATATTTTTATGCAAAGTTGTTTTAAAAAAAGAATTTTATTTAATAAATTTGTGAAGCATCCAAATTTCCAAGTGTCCAAGATATAAATTTATTCTATAAAAATTTAAAAGAATATGAGAAATATAAAATATGGTAAGCTCACAAGATAATAAATCGCTTTTTAAACGAAAGTTTGGATAACGTCATATTTTCTTTCCGCATCAATTTTTAAACAAATCTACAAATAAACAACACTACATTAATCTAGGATGTTAAAGACGGACAGAAAATAATAAGTAAAGGATAATATGACAGAAGATACTTGGACTGATGACTTTAACGATAAGAGACAAATGTCCATATCAAATTTTTACAACGTTCTTTTTTTTTCCTTACATAAGATTGAAAAGACGGAAATAAGAAAGGAAAATTGCGACGTCTCCGACACAACAATTAATTTTCGTACTCGCTACTAAGAATAAGGTTATCAAGTATTGCTATCACCGCAGCTAAGCCGCTTATGGGATGAAGATATTTGCAGGTGAGTTGGTGAACTGCGATTGTTATCACACAATTAAGGCCTACAGTTTTCGTGAAAGGTGTATTAAATTATTCAACAACAACACCAACATCTATAGACGATTTAAAATTAAACATCACTTAAAATTGCTAGGATTGAAAATTGTGATTTTTGCGAAAGATTAAGTTACAAAAACAATTTTTAATAAGTCTAATTATGATGGAAATTTATTATATCAATAATTCTTTAATTTGAAAAATTAATCGATTTGCTATTAGAATTTCTAAAATATTTTTTGAAGGATTATTTTGAAATCCATATTGAAATTTATGTTTATCTGAAAAAAATTCATACGTTCAAGTTATCTTCATTAAACTCGAAAATTTCTTTAAAAATTAATATGGATCGTTCTGCAAACATTTTTTATATTAGAATAGTAATTCAATCAGTTCTTATAAATTTTAACAAACTATATTTTGATTTTTCTCGAATCTAGTTCAGTATTTTTATATATTTACTTAATAATTTAATTAGAATATTCTATATAATGAATTTTTGCACTTTTCTTTCGTTTAATTATTAAATTACTCACATTTTATAGTAATAGAATTATTTTATATCAATAAACCTAAACAAGTTCTAACTAACTAACATTCTGATTTATATTCTATCATTATCGACGTAAGTCTGATTTTCTAATTAATTTGCAAGATGTATAAAAGTTGTTTACTTTTTCTAAGAATTATCTATATAAACAGTAAGATTGTTTCTTTCTTCAATTTATGCTTCTAAAACTATCAAAAGGATTATATCGAGACAAGAATCATTTTCCTATGGCAAAAATGCTTAGTAATCCACCCATAAGTCTGAACGTTAAGGTGAGGAGCGAGAACCAATGAGCCGTGTCCAAATCTTCCAGTGAAAATTTTGAGAAATGGAGGTTCACGGAATTCAATTTCAGATTCTAGAAGGAAAACAGATGCTATGGGAAGCGACTAGATCTATCCGATCGAAATGGGAAAAATCTTAAACAATATTTCACTAGCTGATCTAATTAAGTTTTTTTTTTTTTAATTATTTCGATATAAAAATTGATTATTGAATATTAAAACATTGTATAACCGACATTTTGTTTCAAAAATAGTATTTCATATGGTCTTATATGTGAATTTAAGAGAGGATGTATAAAATTCGTTATTATTTACAAACCTTTTAAGTCTATATGTTAAAACTTTAGATTTGTTTTTTCTATACTTTTTTTAGAAATCTGTCATGTTAAAAAACGAGCTGTTCCTAGATAAAATAGCCTATTACTCTATCTACAAAATACAGTAAATTATTTTTAAAGAAATTTAATTCTATTCCCACACATTTTTTAAATATAAAAAAAAATTATAAAAAAAACATTGTATGACATTTTACGAAACTGTTTTTGCATAATTAAAATTTCCCCATAATAAATTTTTTTAATAAATTACATAAAATTTATATAGTTCTATAAGACAGTCAATAATTTCTAGAATTTATTTAAAAACTATTTAAATAAATTTAAAAAAAAATTAATGATTATTATTGAAATAAATATCTGGAAAGAGTGTTTTTTTTTCCGAACTGTACGTATGTTGCATAATAATATATAATAAATATTTTAAACAGTTTAGAAAAATCTGTCAAAATGTATTCAACTGAATATTATAGGAATAATAAATTTTCTTGAGGAAATTATGGGTGTACTTTCCATTGCACGTCTACCTTATTCTCCAAATTTGACAGCGTGTGATTTATTTCTATTCAATAGAACGAAAACAAGCCACCAGAACAAAACATTCTGAAAATTCAATAGAAGTTTAACAAGTTGCAACCAAAGCTCTGAGAGACATTGATACAAATAACTACAACGAGCGATCAACAAACTTCCTCGGAGGTGGAAACATGGAGACTAAAGGAAATTATTTTGAAGAAAACAGAAAATAATTTAATAATTTCTAAAAATTATTGAATGTATTTTGTACGTAATTTGACATTTTCAGTTAAATAATGTCAAACGCAAGAATTATATAGCAGAGAAGCGTGCTAAATTTTATATCAAAGGCCGTTTCTCACAAACAAATTTTATAAGTTAAATTGTTATAAATACGCACTTTACGTTTGCTTATTATTAATAAATAAAATTAAAGCACATTTATTACATTTCTATACAGTATTTCCATTTTATTCTATTAAGAGAGAAATTACGAAGGAAGTAGAGAAGCGTGAATGAATTAATACTATAATTCCGAAACAATTTTATTTAAGCAGCACCTATTTTAATTGAATTCAGTTCTAACTTGTAAGTTTCATTGAAACGGCAACCTACTAATTACATAAGGATTGCAGTTTTCCTAATAAAGTTAGGAACGTTAATGATCCGATTCTGAATAAGTTATGCTTGAGAAAGTGTGCGACAACTTCCCGAATGATATTAATCTTTTGGTACAACGCATGCGACATAAGTATGTATTTATTGTGACGCAAGAAAGAAACGAGCTGTCCAGTAATGTCTGGACAGGAGACAGACCTGGTCACTTAATCACTCGGCAGCTTCATTAACGGAAGTCCAGACAACTATCGAAGAGAGAATGTGACAGTGAAACATTACTACCACTAACCCGACATCAAATGGGCCGTCCACTCCTCTGTAACCAAGTGTTGAGACATTCATGTGACTTTCCAACTAATGGCAGCCAACTTCACTCCCGTTTACATTCGAAGAGTCCACTGAACAAGCTGTCCAATCTCTTTATCCCAAAATACCAGCATTTCGTTATTAAGCAATAAGATAGATCACGTGGTTGTTGCCTAATCTATACAAACTTTAATAGCTTATGTTTAACCCGCGCTGCTCTTTTATAAATAGATGAGAAGAGCGGTTGAACATTCTAAGAGTCAAAATTAAATATAATAAACAGTTTAATAAATATATTATTTTAGAAAGAGAGACTGTTTGAATAAAATTATCAAATAAAGTAGTGTTGCACTACATAAATTATTACCAGAATTCTATCGGGAATTATTAAGTTAGAACTATATTTGAATTATTATATTTTGGCAATTTGTTAGGAATAATAATTTTCGTAATAAAATTACGCAAACTGAAAATAGAAAGTCACAAGTTCAATTTATTATAGAGTATAATGAAACATTAAGTTGATAACACGATAATTTCATAACTTGTAGAAATCAGGAAATAAATGTAAATGCAAAATTCGTGCAGGTTATAACAAGAGAACATTATATATTATATTTACAAAATCAAATTATCGCTAAATTTAAACTTGTGTTAAAGTAGTGGAAACATATCATTATCGTACTAGGAAAATTTTCTTTGAATTTTTATTTTACGCTCATCGTTTCCATATTTCTGCTCAGTTGGTTATTATTTTTCACAAAACTTTTGCGCTGATTTCTTTCCTGTTTAGAATATATATATTTATAAATTTTGGATGATTGAGATTTATATATTAATGGTGAACAGAAGTGAATTCCGAATAATTCATCCGCATTTATCCTTCTTGGATGGCAAAACTTCCAACTCCTTTACAAAATATCGTTTCAATGATATTATTGTTAGTAAAAAATCTCTAAAATGGAAGAAATTATAAATGAAAGTTTACAAAATGTTCCTTAATAATGTACTGAAAAGGCCTTACAGAGATCCATTTATACGATTTTCTGATTTATCTCCTAGTTCTTGAAAGCTTGTTTATTCGACAGTTTACACTACACTATCTCTCAAGAGATCTTATTTCGGCTGTTTGGAAAACTTTAGAAAAAGCTTGAAATGAATAGAATTTCAAACGATTTCAGTTAGTCTTTTATTTATCTACTGCCTCTTCAGATCTATTTATCTATCCATTATTTAATAAAAAATAAAGAATATTGAGATCTTTAAAATCATCCTCACTGCTAAAAAAAAATTATAATAGTATAACAACACTTTTTAACTTTCATGTATTTTTTTTTTTTTTTAATTATTCGGTCATTCTGCTATTTTTATTCAATATATGTTTTAATATAAATAAAAAAACAGATGGGGCTCATTGGTGATATTAATTTTTAGTTAACATTTATTTGTATAATTATATGCATTAACTTATTTATTTTTTGTCAGAGTGGGCTACCATCGAATCAAAATGACGACTTAGGAATTTTAATAAAGTTTTTAAAATCGAAATTTTTATTATTATTTGTTAAGAAATTTTTGTTTGACTTCTGTGAAATATTTCATTATAAAAATCAAACATGTAATTATATATTTTATAAAAAAAAAAAAATACTAAAATCTTAACATGTATTCTCTAACATGTCACGAATTAGTGATGCTACAAATAACTGGTTCAACAGTTAAGAGAGTGTTACGTTCCCACTTAATCCTAGATACTTGTATCTAGAATATCAATCTCTCTGCAATGCAATTAATAAGTTAACCAGAATAATTATTCGTAAAGCTAATTGAATATGTTTTATGAATTTTCATAATTATAATCTGTTAAGTTTTAAACGATCTAGCAGATTATTGTAGAGTTACGCTTATTACTGTATTAATTTTTTTCTTTAATTAAAAATATTATGCTTCCACATAAATTTTTTCTATCGACTGTATAGCAAAAACATCGCAGAGTATTCAAATTACGTAAAAACAATTGTTCCTTTGTTATTCAAGCTACACATCTATTAGTTTGAAGTCCTTATATAGTACCATAACAAAATGACAACAGAAATTTTAAATACAACATTCTGTATCTTTGAATCTACTGTATTTAATGAATACAATTTTTTAGATACAATACTTAAATAATTTGTTATACTAATAATTTCTTTCAGCATTTTACAAGATATTAAAAAAGAAACAATATACCTAGTTTCTCATCTTTTCAATACAGTACATGAATGAATCTTAAATTATTTTGTGTACTATAATTAGTAAAATAAAGAATTCTGTCTGTACTTTTTCAATTTATATTCTTGTTTATGGTAATTTTATTGAAAAATATATATGTATAATCAACGTAGAAATTTAAAACAACAGGGCGTATCAAATTACTTAATAACAAAGGATCCCACTTTCTAGATCGCGTCAATCTCATGATCTATTCATATTTAACGGTCACTGGAAGCAGGATTTTCCTGTCTATTATACTTTTGTGCCCCAGACGGAAGCACCAGTTCAGACTATGTAGTGATCGATATCAATGACTAATTTTCGACTCTATCAGTTTTACATTTCAAAGGATTTTATTCTGACTTCTTGAAATACTTTAAAGTTGATTTTGAATCTTTTTTAATCAATAAAACAGCCATAGTTTTATATAGTACTGTATTAGATAAAACAGGGGTCGATCGCGGAACGATTTTTGGTCGATCACTTGTTTATTCCTCCTTACAAATTTAAATTAAAACAATAATTTATATCATTATTTTGTATATTTTTTAATTCTCTTTCAGTGTATCGCTATTGTTTATTTATTTTTCGTTAAAATTGCCAAATCAATAATTTTCTTATCATTTGAAAGTATAGGCACGAAAAGTTTCCAATATTAACTGATATTGCGCAAAAATTCTGTCATGTTTCGGTTCGACATACATGACAGAATCCGCTTTTTCAAACGTGAACGTCATACAAAATCAAGAAACCAAATTACAAATGATCATTTGGATGATTGTGATCGGCCACTTCTTCATATCAACTTGACTATGAAAACATTGCCAGCTCCAAACAATGCCAAATTTTACATTAACTTTTTTTTTTAATCAACCAGCATTTCCTGTAACTTATGAGTTTATAATCAATCTGTTGCTTTTTATAACTTTGGTTTTCCAAAATAGATAAATAAACTTGTTGAATTAAAATAATTAAAAGTGATAAATAAATTTTTAAATACACAAATAAAGTTTTAGTTTCTTTAGAGTTTTTAGGGATGGGAGAATGGATCCTCCGAAGTGAGTGAGCGCATTTAATTGCATAGTTGTAGGTAATTAAGTATAGATTGGGGCAAGCTCCTTGAGTTGGGGGAAGGTGATCTATATAAGAGAGTAGATGGCCGAATAACTTAGTATAGAAAAGGAGCTCGCATAACAAAAAAGGTTGAACACCCTGAGATAGAATAATTGTTATATTTGTATTATACCATTTAAAAATTTCGACAAATTGTGAAGATTCAGCTGATGTTACATTTATGGTTTCATAATTAATTTTTTATTCCTATATTAACTGTATTAAATTTATCAATCAGGTTAAGTCTTTTCTCTTTGTTTTAATTCTTAATTATTCTTTGTATCCTTGTTTTGGGAAACAAGAAAGTCGGGTTCTTCTTACATTACCAGTTATTGAAAATATTGAGATTTTACCAAATGGAAAAATATATTTATAAATTATATTGAATAAAAAGGGATAACTTTGCTCTATCGTATTAATTCCCCTCTTGTCTTTCGCAGTAGTTTTCTAAATAAAAAATTTGCATATTAAATATTACTGTGTAATGCCAAATAATAATATTTAACATATTAAATGTGAAATAAAAATATTGTATATCAGTTTATAGATATCTATATTGGAAAAATCTCTTAAAATATGTAAATTCTATAATACACAGCAGTTTCATCATCCGTATTAATCGTATACAATACTGTATTTACAAATAATCTTGATCACTTACAACAGAATCACGTGATCTATAAATCACGTGATTTTTAAATTTGCAAGAATGTAAAATATCTGCCTTTTTTCGTACACGCTGGGTCTTCGTGTTAATAAAAGTATCAATAACTGGCCCCAATGACTCCCGTTATAGTCGCTTGTGTGCTTACTAAGTTTCTACCCAGTTCCTTCGAAAATATAACTTTTAAGGTTAATTATGATTTTTTTATTTAATGTAATGTTGTATGTTAAAAAATGCCTGATAAATAAAGTAACTTATCTAGTAATTAGACATTTCCTTTATCACCGATGATGAATAATTGCCCAACTTTCAATAAAAGACACTGTTAGATAAAATTATTATAAGGAAAAAAACTTTGGTAAACAATCCAAAACCACAGAATTTTGAAAATAAGCCTAAATAAAACAATCAATTTAATAAAATTTCGATAGTTGAGAGAGATTTCTACAGCTGTCATTGGAGAACATCGATGTTACTCAATAGTTCTCTATATGGGATAGCATATACTGTATTAAAATACATTTTTAAACTCACTTGTCAGTATTGAAAAATCTCTTAAAGTAATTCGCTATTTAATATTTTATAACAAAAACTGAGCCCCGTAAAGCGCAGCCAGAGCCAGAATGATGTAAAGATATGATTCGTGTTAATGCTAAATAATAAATAAGATGTATCAGATTTTTATAGTCCAATAATATAATTAATAAATTTTAGAATTTTTCTGGAATAAAGCTATTTGGAAAAAAGCCACAAATCCTTGAATTAGAAATCGAATCTTATTTAAAATAAAAATATTTCTTTCTTTATTGACAAAAGCATACTTATGGAATTCTATGAAAAATATAGAGAAAAAATAATTTTAATAATAATCTTAAATGAAAAAAATTAATATAGCATATACATCAATAAATATATTACAAAAATATAAATTACATTAAAATCTAATCTAGCTGTCACTACTACTTTAACTGCGTACTCCTTTATCAGTAAAGACAAAAAAACACACCCCCATACAACACACACTCATTAAGACAAGCAAAAAAAAACATTCCCCTGAAAATTTCCTATGCATCTCTAGGGATACGCACACCATATTTCGAGACCACTAACTGAATCTATATTAGTTTGTTTGTATGTACTAAAAAATAAAATACTATAATTCAATCCTGAGAGTCTACGAATTTCTTTTCCATTAAAAATGGTCTGCTGAGAAATCAAATTTGAGGAACATTGTTGTAAAAATGTTTAGTTTATTTCTAAGATAGATTCATATCATCAGGCATCAAGCATGAAGCATTTCGGTGAAATATTCTTGGCGATAATACTGTCCTCAAATATGATCCGCTATATGAATACTCGCATTAAAAATATGTAATAAAATATTTTTTTGGAATTAAAATGCTTCGTGCTTTGATACGTGACGATAACATGTTTGATAACATGGAATTTTTACAGTTTCGGAACTATCATCGTAACTTATAACAAACGGCAAAATTCTGTCATCTTAATTAATTTATTATAAACTCCTAATCTTTTATTAAATAAAAATGCAAACTTTTGCATTTAAATTTTATATATTTTAAGGCTGATTCACTAACTATAAAAAGATATTTATGATATAAAAACAAGATTAAGATTGAAACAAACTTTTGAATCTCATCGTTTAAATCTTTCTTGCGTGAGTTTCTTGACAGTTATGACAACAAATGTCCAGGAACTTTCTGAATCAAGTAGACACTGACTAATTTCGCTAGGCTGATGATGTCATATCGGCGGATATAAAAATAATTATATAAAATAACTTAGTGTTATCTTCTATATAATCTCTCTTCTTTTCTTTTCGTGGTTATAATTACATCTAATGTTTCAACAAAAGGATGTGAAGAAGTCTAAAGCAACATGCAAATATTTTAATAATAATACTAAATAAAAGATATTTAATTAGAAATAAGTGCTGAATTTTTCTTAATATTAAAAAATTAAATTAAACTTTGAGTTTAATTTATTTTATAATAAATTAAACTCAAAGTTTTTTTTTTAGGATTATCACAGGGCTCCTTATTAGGGCACTGTCATATCAGAATGCATTTTCACTTAATTGGGATTGCTGATAGTCCCAATTGTAGATGATGCCAAGGAGAAAATGAAACTCCTCTTCATATTTTGTGTGAATGTGTGGCCCTATCAGGGCTAAGGTATGATTTTTATAGGTTGCATTTTCCTGCACTAGAAGATCTTACTACAGTCCCATTGAAGACGATACTGTCTTTCGTGATTAAGATGGGACTTCTTATGGGATGATTCTGTTGAGTATGCACAATAGACCATGGGTGGTCGCAGTGCTACAACTGTTTACACAGCCCTTAGCACTGCCCCATTTCCTACAATAAAAAACTCAAAAGTTTAAGGCATTTGATAAATCTGTGAGAAGTTTATAATAAAAATAATATTTATGATATTAAATTTTTAACCTCGACTGATTAAATAGTTTTAGAAAAGGTAAAAAAAAAATTTTTTTTAGTATTAGTAATAGAGAGCTCTGTTTCAGCATCTACTTTGTTGGGAATTTTTTTGAAAGATGCCAAATTGTATTATTGTAATTAAATCTAACAAAAAATACGCATTGTTGAAGTTTGGCTATTTCTGTTTAATTACAATGATCTCAAATGCCAAATTTAAATTATAATTTCAATAAATTAAAACTAAATTTTTGCTTGTACGAAATTAAATGTTTTTAACATCTCAAATTTAAAAAAAAAAGAAATAAGAGCTGATGAATAATTGAGATATTTTATTGATTCCATTATTGATTACATCCCATCAGAGTTTACAATCTTATAACGACCAATTTCTTCGACATGAACACACTATTATTTTTCTCACTCATTGATTCATTAAAGAACTCTTCCACTAATGGGGCCTTTGGGCATCAACTTCTTACCTCACTCTCGGTTAATTATTAATACAAACTCGATTCATTTTCATTCAACTTGAAAGTGGATATTCATTTTCAATTTAAAGAAGCACAGCAATTTATAACAATTTTTATCATTGTTCGTATGGATGAAGAGGATTCATTTTTTAACTGGGATATATTAACTACTACTAAATATGGAAATGTTTTATTTTTTTAATCAAATTTTTAACATAAAACTCGCTTCAATATTTAAACTACTTTTATGCTTTTCATCAAAGCATGTAAATTTATTCTTAAGGTTAGTTACTTTACCGGTTCCCCTTTTTGTTATTTTAGTTGTAATTTTTTTGCTAAAAGCTATTTCATAGATATATAGCATATTATTTCAAGTAATTTTTAGTATTCCGGAAGTCATTAACTGGATTTGGACTAGTATTAAGTTATAATATCTATGATTTAAAGACCTAAATAATAAAATTATGAGTTTTTAATATATATATTTTCGCTTCCTGTTTACCAGTCTAAGCGTTCTATGTAACAGTTCCGAAATAAATAAAATATATTTTATTTGGAACATAGGAAATTACAATACTATGATCTGATTTCCGGATGATATTAGGAAACAGGTTATGCACTTTTATCATTTTATTATTATTTTATCATATATTAAACTTGAATAATTTTGTTATTAAAATAAGATTGATTGTTTTTGATATATCAAATCAAGTTAAGCCATTATTAAACTGAACTAAGTAAGAGTTAGAATCCTTGTAAAATATGTACAACGATAAGTTACGTATATCGGAATCAGAATCGCTGGGTTAAGGATTGAAGTATTTCTGTTGAAAAACTCATTCTGTCGAAAGTTTTTGTAGATTATTATTTATAAACTTTATAAATGCTGTAATGGATTGTATTGAATGTATATAAAAAAAAGCATTATAAGTACGTCGCATCGCTACTGTATTGTCGGACAAACATTTTTATTGAAACAGTGACTGAGTACATAAAACAATATTTTAAGATATCTAATTACAATATCTGTTTATCGATGTGCGTAAGAATTCTTAAGCTTAAATTATCGCAAATAATCATACATATATATATAAACAGTATTTGATTATCCCTGCAAAATTTTCAGAGAGATTTTCAAAGATTTTGATTATTGATCATTAGATAGAAATTTAAACTTTAATCTGATTTTGAAATATCAGATATAATCTAAATAATCTAATTAAATAATATAAAAATGAAATACAGAATGAGTATGATTTATTTTTAATATTATATGAAAGTTTGAAAAGTTGGTTGATTTATGCCACCGAATTTAAACAACACATATATCATATAGTCTATGTAGTAAGGGAACAAGTTTTAACTATACCTAAGGATAAATGTTAATATCTCTGAATATATGAATAAGTAATTCATTATTTACTTTTTCTGCTACATAGGCATTTGTTCATAATAATTCCGTGATAATCCATGTCTCTTACCTTCTTATATTAAATAAAATGTTACAAGTAATCTGAAATTAGATTCAGATTACCAGTTGAGAATCAGTTATCAGAAGAATTTTCAAAAAGTAATTTTTTTTATAATGACAATATATCCACTGGGAATACAAAAATTAATTAGCTGTTTGCATTTTTAAATTCCTTTTAGGAAAAAAAAAACATCCACATCAAGTACTGGAATCTAACTTGGATTGGACGTTTGTATAGTAAATAAAAAGCTACAAAATTCTTAATATTAATGATTAATATTAAATAAAATTTCTTTACAGGTAAAGTTTCATAAATTTTCTTGGTGATGTCACCTGTTTTACCTATACATTTCAAACTTCATTGGCAACAATTTTAAATTATCAACTACGGCTGCCATACTAAACCCAAATTTCATCATGGTAGTCTTTTCAGCCAATACAATGAATGTGGTTATTAGTTACTACTATTAGTTGTTCATCGAAAAAAATTTTTTCTTTGATTTGTTTCAAAAACTTGTCAGGGATGACACCCAATATTTTGTAATTATTGTGTGTGATATCTTTATTTAATTTATACGTATTGTGGATTAAATCCCTTTTTAAGACACACATTGTACTGTATAAAATTTGGAAATATTAAAAGAAAAGATTTATTTAGTGTTGCCATAATACTTTGACCTCTCGCTGGAAAGACAGAAGCAATAAAGTTGAATATCAGCTTTGAAATTAAGAGACTGAAATGATATATTATGAAACAATCTTTATTCCGCCCTTCCATAAGAAGATTCTTAAAACTATCACGCAAACCAGTTTATGTTATTCAAGACATTTTTATTTTTGAGAAATACGAAACCTGTAATGTTATAGAGACATTAATGACAAAGTTTTAATTATTGTTGACTTATTTTTCTATCTAAACTCTTCAAAATCTAAAAAAAAATTAGTAACATGATTCTCAGTCAATTCACTTTATATTATTTGATTTTTTGCGGTCTTTAATTCTATTAATTTATTTAAATTTCATAGCAAGACGATTCAATATTTGATTACTGAATTTTCGAAGTTCTGTTTTCGGGAAAAATTCAATAAATATTTTCTAAATTCAGTTCTGCAGGTACTGTTCAAGGATCGGCTTTAAGAGCAGCATTTATTATTTTATTTTATTTTTTATATTAATTTATTAGTCAATCTTATCAACTCCGTTCTGATTGGTTATGCAGATGATTTTAAAATTAGATACCATCAATATTAATAAATTATTAAATGACCTCCAATTCAAACAAAACTTGTTTGCATCAAACGACCTTCAATTTAATTAAGAAAAAATTCGCGAAATTTATTTCTAATATAATTCTCATTCAGAGTACAGTATATAAATTTTAATAGTTGTTATAAAACTTTCGGTAATAAATTTAAGAGTAAGTTACAGCTTGATTTTATTTTATTTTTGAATAAATAAATATAAGGCAAGCTGAGGAAGATGCGATAATACTGAAGCTTTATTCAGGATTAGCGTGAATGTAAAATAGCATAGAGGGAGGAGATAAAAGAAAATTTGCAGGATATTTCTCAGTCTATTCTATAAATAAAAGAAAATATTATAATTTAAAATTTTGCAAGTTACGAAAAAATTTTTATAATAAATTCTAATAAAACTAGCATCTTCCTCAGTTAATCAGAGACGTTATCATCCAATACGGGAGAGACGTTCAGGAAAAAATATAGTATTGTTTTATAACTGAATTATATTTTCAATGTATTTTAATAGCAAAAAAATACGAGTGAAAAATTAAATTTCAAT
This sequence comes from Androctonus mauritanicus, assembly GCA_011317285.2. Lineage (NCBI taxonomy): Eukaryota > Metazoa > Arthropoda > Arachnida > Scorpiones > Buthidae > Androctonus > Androctonus mauritanicus. The sequence goes on along the minus strand of WUQG02304266.1, from coordinate 1,590 downwards.
AATAAAAAACATAAATTAAATTATAGCATTTTTATAAAGTATGCACAGATTTTATACTTTGATGGTAATAGCAATTATCACTATACTCTTCGTGAAAGTAACACATTGAATTCAATTACATATCAATCTTGCTTCACGTCAAACATTATTTACTTATAATATGGCATCTATCTATCTAATAATAGGAAATGAGACTATTGCTAGTTATTCTTATAACGCGTCTATTAAAGCTAACATCAATCATGTTCAAACCACGAAACAATATAAAGATATCAAGTCTTTTTATTCTTTTAAATAAAGTATTCAACTACAGATCTATAAGATACTAATTATTATAAAGCACGTGCTTATCGAATATTTTTTTGGTAAGGTTCAATGTGATGTTAATGGAACAAGATAAAGCAATACTTCTTTACTGAGAATGTCTTGGCATTAAACAAGCCTTCGATTGTTCGCAGCTAACGTTGACGTCTATTAGTATATGAAAGAACCAGGATATATGTAAACTTGCATATTATCAACTTACTAGATGTTTTTACGCATAAATGTATGCTTAAAAACATCTGTGAATATGTATATTCACAGAAACTTCGATAATCTAGCGAATGTTTTCAAAGTACGCATTTGATATCGCGTACGCGTAAAGATATAATTTCTCTATTCTGTTAATATATTATAGTCCATATACAGTCAAACCCCGATAAGACACCACCATCCATTTGGATACGATTTTAGCGGTTAATCGAGGTTGGCGGTTTATCCAAAACATGTATAGTATAGAAATGAAAATGAACTCCGAATTTATTAAATTTAATAAAATAGAGCACATTTATATTTAGCATCTAAACTTCAACATTTCTATAAAATTGTATATTTTACAATATACACTGTAAAGTACTACTGTATATATACTATATAGTACATACCGTATATGTACAGTACTATATAAAAAAAACATGTCCGCATCTGCTGATCTGATCTACTTGAGTTCGCTGTAAAACATAATGCACACAACATACTGTACAGTATCCTTATTTGCTCGATGGGCAATAAACGACGGAAACGATCTAAAATTCTTACTATCCTAAATTTCCTACAATCTAGGCTTAAAGAAACACATGATTAACTGTTAACTCCATATCTTCCACCCGCTGGTTACAAATGAATCCAGAGAGCTTTTAATACTGTATATACAGTATTGAATTTCGGGACGTAAGTCACTTACACACTCCTGGAGGATTAACGAGGACAAATACAATATTAAAAGGAATATTTTGTTTAAATGTTTCTACTAGCGGATGGCGTCTTATCGAGATTTGCCTATTCCACTAATATAAGAAAGATCCGTTCCGCCAAATTTCTTGGCGGCCAGCGATAGTGGCGTTTTATCGGGGTTTGACTGTATATCTTATTTTTTATGCTCCCGCTTTACATTTTAATTTCTAAATACAGAAGGCGCCTTCTTAACCGGCCTCGGTTCAACAGGCAGTCGGTTTAACCGGCCGGTTGAACCGAGACTACTTGTAAGAGCCATTAACGTTGTTTTAATGAAACATACGTTTTCGTTTAAAAAATTTGGACGAATTATTT
>WUQG02304155.1:0-19305 GCA_011317285.2 Androctonus mauritanicus | reverse complement strand
TATCAGCTATATAACCATTAACTGTTTATATAAATCGTTTATATATCGTAACCTTGAGCCTTCAATCCTTTCGTATACAAAACCTATATAAAACTATTCTTGCTATGACCACATATAAATACTTATTCTCTTCGTTTTCTCATAATTTTAATCCTTGTAAACATCATAGTTATGAGAAATATTCCGATATTTGACTCTTTCTTAAAATGATGCTATGTTTTGTTTTTGTTTAGAGAGAGAGAAAAGGATAGATTTACAATAGAAAACTTTAATTTTTTTTTTATTCCTCCCCTCGCAATTTTTAAAACTGGAAAAAAAAATCTTCCCATTTTGAAAAACGAAATGTATAGAACCCTTTCTCATCTGAATTCACGACATCCTCTACTGTTTGGGCATCTCCAAATTACTTTCCCTGTCAGCCAAGCTAAGAGACAAAGAAAACTCGTTCGGAGAAGACGTCCTTGAAGAATTTGCGAGATAAAATGTTAAATTCACGTTTCTGAATTTAATAAAAGTGTAGAAAGTGGAGAAGAAAAAGTTTAAAAATGAATAACTGCAAAGATAATTTTTTTACTCCTTTCTATCTCTAACTTAAAAATAATTTTTTAGAAGCATCAAAAAAGATCGATAATTGTACTTGTAGCTGCATCTGTATATATATATACATATTGTAAAATTTTATTTTGAAAGGTTATAATACGCGAGATAAATTTTTCGAAAACACTTCTTTAAAGATAATTTTCCCATAAAATTCTGCATTAAAAAAAATGGAAAAAATAGTTATCTAAATTATCGTTATATTTGCTTTAAAAATATATTAGTAGATGCAACAGAATGGAGAACTGAATGCACAGTATAATATTTTATAAAGAACAAAAAATTAATTAATTCTTAAAGAATAATAACTAAAGTATTAATTAATTCTTCTAACAATATATTTTGTTATTCTATGGAAGAATTTTTAAGAAAAATTATAAAGAAAGGACACACGTTACAAAAAGTGCGATGGATTCGAGTCTACGTGAGAAGAATAGAAATGCATGAGAGTAAATGGATAGATGTAAAACTTATTTGTTTACAAACACTTCTATCGAGCATCTATAGAGTATATTATGTATATTTTCATTATATTCTAGTGGAAGAACTGTATAAATAATATTAGAAAATGAATTAAAAGAAATTATTTTGAGAGATCTAGACAATTTTAAAAGGATTAAAAGTTGAGTAAATACTAGAAAATCGAAGAATGCTTTAAGGAAAAATATTAAGTCACTACAGAAAAAAAAAACTTGAAAAAATAGAGAATTAAATGGAAAATAAAAGATAAGAGTTAAATGAATTAAAGAAAATAATTAGAGAAGCTTAGGATGCTTTGCTTTAACAATATTAGATCATTTTAACTTTCACGTCTTGAAAATATTTGGCGAAACAAATTACAAGTGATATCGAAATTTTAGAAATAAAATTTATTATATCAATTTTATGAATAAAATCATTATACGAAGTTAATACAATTTTAAACAAGTATAACAGGTTAAGGCAAAAAAACTTGAAAATCTTTCAGATCTTTTTTGTTTTTGTAAGAGCATGTATGACTTTTAACTCATAGCACTGATGAGGAGGACATCTAAAATTGCTATTTTTTTGTAGAGTGTTTATGTATATAAATAAATAAATAATCTCATTCAGAGGATATATAAACAGTAGTTGTCAGGCAAATCAAATATTTTAGTTAATCTACTGAAACTTTTTGTACTCACTATTATGTCTTCTTCGTTAAATATGGGCCTTCATATAAAACAACTAACTTATTCATTTTTTTTAATCATTAAAAAAGTTTAACAGCTATAAATTTTATGAATATTTTTGCACATATTTACCGATAAAATTCGAATATCGAACGAAAACGATTCAACAGATAAAATTTTTTTTCGTTTTGCTTCGGAATTATTGTAGTTTTCTTATTAAATTTGCTTTAAAATGGGCAACGGTGATGGTTGACATGATGCAAAATCTTACTATTTTTGCTTTTAATATTATAAAAATTTAAACTGGTAACAGTATAAAAATCAAAGAGCGTCATTAACGCATATAAAAAGGATAGGCGTGTTTATTGTGATTTTCGACAGCTAATAATTGACACCATGTTTAATTAGATAGAATCGAAAGTGTGTCGAGATAGGAAATAGTGCTTTTATCTAATAAGTGCACTTTTTCCATATTAAATAAAAATTATCTACTAAATACACTTATTACCAATAAGTGCTCATAACAAAGAAAAGCACAAGTTACAGTCTGATAGGCGCCATGATGTACCTTGGATTAGATGAGAGGAAATTTCTTGTGACATCTAAAGGAAGCTCGTAATTCAGACAAAAAGCTGTTAGATGCACTTTGGCTCATCCTATTAATGACTGTGTATCTAGAATGTGTTACACGGAGTTAATAGAACTTGTTACGTTGAAAGATATCAAAGGGAAGACACATTGGGATTAATGTTGTATAACAAACACGCTTATGCTATGGAAAAACGCAAATAAACAGGTCAACTTTTATGTTAATAAGTGTAGAAATGTATTTAACACAATGACATGGAAAAATATATATTCGAGTAGAGAGAAAGAGTTTTTTTTTTAAATTAAAGTATTCGCCTTCGAGAAATATCCGATTTAGATGAATTGTGATCGGGTTCTTGTTATATCGAAAAATTGAAAGAAAGTTCGAGTAAAATTAGAGAGAAAGCTTAAAGAATAAATGTAATTTTCTTCCACTTTCATATATGAAAGAATAATTTAAGAATTTTCTTATATAACAAACTCATTACAGAAACCTGTATTGATCAACTCACAACCTGCAAGAAAACAAAATGTCTCTTAGTTTTAATGAATTAGAAAGAACTAGAAAATAAAGACGTTTAATGAAAACAAAGAGGAGAACTTTAGAAAAGAAATTATATATATAGAAGCAAACTCACTGTTTCTTTTCAGGTTATTTTTCTTGCAGGTTTCATCCCCTAGGCCTTTAACAATTAGAGTGATTACTGAGGAAAGATTGCAGAAAAAAAAGACAGGAGAAAGAAAACTTAACAATCAGTACCACCAAGTAGACATAGAAAAACAAAAAAACACTTTTAAATTTTAAGAAAAAATTTTATAATTTTTTTAACTGATAAAAAAAACAAAGACTTGCACAAGTGAAGTAAAATATGTAAAATATTATAACACAATATCTGGTAACACAAATCCCAGTAGATTTCCATCTTTGACTTTAATTCAATATTAATCTTCGATTTGCATTTATATATATGTGAGATATATATATATATGAAATATGAGTACAAGAGAGGAAAACAAAATAATTTCTACTTGCCACATCTTTCCAATTACGGGAATCATTTTTCCTGAAGAAAAGCAAAAGTAAGAAATTACATAAGTCATATTTTAACGTTACTTCACTTCAAAAAGCGAAGGTTGAAAAGTAGATTGTGGCAGACGCGTGGAAATTCAATTTAGTAAGGAGAAGTAGAAGATTATATGAAGACAAATGAAGTCTATATGTTATTATAAGAGTAAAAGTGTACTATATAATGACATCTTAAATAAATGAGAAATTAGTGGATCTTCTAAATGTACTAAAACATTTTGGAATATCTGCTCGAAACTACTTTGCTGGATTTATCACAATTATCTTAGTTGCGCGATAAAAAGGAATGCCTTCTTTTTTTTTTTTTTTCCTCTCTCGGTATAAAAATCAGGATCGATTTTTATCCCGTTTAGTAACATCGTTTATGATTCTGACATTGATGCTATTCTTATTTAGTGGATAAATATAAATATCTTCAAATTCTTTTAGGCGATATTTATGATTTAATGGATTATAACGTAGAGATTTTATACTTTATATCGTTTTTTTTTAAAGCACTATTTATAACTATTTACTTAATAATTACGCTCGCTAGCGTAACGAAAAGTAACCTATTCGAAAACCTGTTGATTTCTATGCCATTCTCGACAGTTCTAAGATAGTTTGAGATACGGATGTAAAGATATATATATATAGAGAAAAGTTTTGACTGAATTTTAACTCGAACATCTCCATAGATACAAATATTGCTATTATGGATTGGCATTCGCGAAGAGAATTATGTTGGCGACCTGGAAAAGGAAGTTTGCTGATCGAACGTTAGATTGAGGGTTCAATATGTAGAAACTATAATGTTAGGGACGTATAGTTGTCAGGGATGGATGAGCAGAATTGTCAATAGTATTGAATATTTTCTTTTTTTTTTTTTTTTGCACGAGTTGTCTCGACACAAAAGAGATTTTCAATATGAAAGAAAACGTTTCAACGTCTTAAAACTGGAGTTATTTTTTTAATCTTACGCATTCCTAACATTATTAAGTTGACAATATACAATCGAATTTCACATAAAATCATCTTCTACAACAAGTAAAGAGATCGATAATCAAACTATTGCATGCCCACGTTAAAATTTTTAAATATTAATTAAGGACTTAAATAAATAAAACTATTTAATTAACTGATTCGGAATGGAAAAAAAAAATTGTTATTGCATTCTGAACTATAAATAGAAGAATAACCACAAAGAAAGTCAGTTCTTGTTTACATTAACCTTAATTAAGATAGAAGGGGAAGGAAAAAAAAAAAGTGTTACGAGTGCAGAAGGAAGCCAAACTGTTGACAATTGTAGTTTGTTAGTCAACGACAGTTCCAAGAATAGCACAGAAGGATAATAAGAAACACATATACCACGTAATAAGGTTATCGTCCAGCATAGGTGATCCTTTTGACGATCGAATGTGGCGACATATTGATCTGCACAATTTGATGCAATCAGACTGCAGCATTAACGAGGAAGGTGCTTTGGGGAATTTATTATCGGAGATTATCGTTTACCTACCGATAATATATCTTTAAGAAAATTATAACAATTTATCAGGTTTAAGAAAAAAAAAAAAATAAAGATGATGAAAAAGAAATTCGTTATCGAGTGCAAAAGTGCACGAAATAATAAATTATCCTATCAGTTCTGAAATTTTACGACAGATGGAGATACTTATGTTTAAATTTTTCAAAATCTCGGTAGAGTTTTTGTCTTTTTTTTTCCTCTTGTGAATATTTGCTTAATTTAACAAATTTACTCTTTCGAACTTGATAAACTAACTCGTTTCTTAAGTTTTTCTTCTTCCTTGAAACCATTGATAACACTGCACTACCTATAGAATGATTTTTTGGCAATATTCTTGAACAAAGTTATAAAAGAACAGTAATGTTCATCTAACAGACTAACGTTTGAGCAAAGAGACAACAAAAAAATTTTTCTTATTAAATAAAAAATTAATGAGTACAACAAGATTTACATCTACCTACTTCATATTATTTAATAAGCAAAGAGAATAATAGTTGGCTTATGCAGAAAAAATATTTATAACTCGCAAGGAAACAGTTGATCATAGATAACTGTATATTTTTAATGTATTTTAAGCAAAAAAACAGTTTCAGAAAACCAAATATTATACATCATTGGCATAAACAAGACATGCAAGGCATGTATACGAAGAAATAAAACTGTACGATAACTTTGAATAAATCAAATATCTCTACTTAACCTCTATTATATAAACGTATTTCTGATTGTAAGATATTTCTGCACTTAGAAACATCTCAAACCGTCGAGAGGAAATCAGAAGAAGCAATACGAATTATTGCACCCAAATCAGTAATAATCATATCGTTGGTCAGTGAGTATAACTCGCATAAAATCATCTTGGAGCAGAACAATTTTTTTTCTAATCAAACTTAAGTCGTTCCATCGCCCCCCAAAAAAACTATGTAATAAAGAATTTGATATTCTTGTAGATTAATAATATATGTCAATTAATGGTATAATATTCCAATTCTTACTCACAAAGATTATGAATGAGAATAGAGAAAGAATTATTTGTTTTCTGTTGGGAAAAATTTCAAAATTATAATCTGTAGACATCATTCAGTGAAGAAACTTATATTATTGTTAATAAAAACAGCGTAAACAGTAATCATCATCTCATTCTCCATTATCGGAATATTCAACTCGGTGACAATTAGAAACGCGTATTGCACCAACAAAATTCCATGCTGTCTAAAAATAGAATATCTTGTAGTTTCACTATTCCACCTAAATCGTCCGTCAAATGTGAGAGATTTTTGCTTTCCATTTTTTTTTTTTTTTAGTTGCATGTCCATTTACACACGGTTTCGAGTCAGTTCTCTTGATCATCGTTTTTATGCCATGCTAATGGCATGTAGAGCATTAATGGATGAAATAAACAGCTTTGTAATGGTTCAAATGATGTTGTTGACATTTATGAGTTGCATAACTTCGATGTTTCTAACAGTTTTTCTTCGTTTTTATTCTAGTTTTTCTCCTCTTTATGATTTTTTTTACTTTCTTTTCTTGATGGAAATTAGTAGAAGTTTGCAAAATCGATTTGTGTCAGTTTGTTGTTCAATATTGCAATCTTAAAAAAATAATAAAAAAATAATAATATTCTTTGATCGATCGGACATTTTATTATGTTTTATTTTTCTTAATAATAAAAATCATCAGAACTAAATCAATCTATTTTAAATAAAAACTTAATGAGAGAGAGAGAGAGGAGAAAAACAAAATTTACATCCAAATAGACCACAATATTTAACAAACTAGCCATCTGATAATCGTCTTATCGTTAAATATCCATAATAATTAAAAAGGGAAATCGATTATTATAATCGCCATTCGAGTAAATCGATTTTTGTAATTTACAAACTTCAAAAAGTTATAAACGATTTTTACATTGATAACTTTTTAATCTTGTAAATTACAATAATCGATTTATTCGAATAACGATTATAATTTTTTTCAGTTCATAAATTACGGTAATCGATTAACTCGAATATCGATTATAATTTTTTTAATTATGGTAATTGATTTACTCGAATATCGATTATGATTTTTTTTAGTTTATAAATTACACTAATCGATTAACTCGAATACCAATTATAATTTTTTAAGCTTATAAATTATAGTAATCGATTTACTCGAATATCGACTGAATAATCGATTCAACTGATTTATTAAAAGAGAATGAATGATGATTATCTTATTCATTCTCTTTTAATGAATCGTTGCTATCGATCAAAGTAATTTTATTCCAATTTTTAAAAAATTAAAATATTTAAATACTTTATATTCGTGCTTACTGCCTGATGATACATAATTTCATACGATATATTGGTATAAATATGAGTGATACACAATTAAACATCATCAAGTAAGCTCGCTCTTTTATCTATGTCTAAAGACAAGCAAATGTTCGTTATTTGGAAACAATCTGCTTTTCTTCTAACGAAGAAAAGTCCAAATTAAGAATAGCCGACTAATATATATTTACAGTATTAAAGAGCAGGAAAGAGACAGAAGCTAAAAACATTAAAAATTATTTTACAACTAGGAAAGAAGTAAACAGGACGAAAACGAAAACTTCGATTTTATACTTAAAGCAAGCAAGAAGGAAAAGTAACAGCATAATTAATTCTTACATATAAAAATCACTGCAAAATTCGGGTAACGATACACCAGAGAGCAATTTCTCGATTTTAGTAAAGAAAAATCTTTTCGGAGAAAATCCAATGCATTACACATTTCTTCATCACTCTTCACTAAGTAAGAATTGATTATACTGAAAGGATTTACCCATTTGAAAATTTGATGATTACGAAAGAGAATTATCATAAAATCGTCATTTAATTATTTATCTAAAGTATGCTCTTTTTTTTTTATTTTTCTCTGGAAAGTTTAATATTTTATTCTTGATGATTCGGAGGCAACTAAGCGTATTATGCAACGTCAGTTGTGTTGTCACTCTTCTTAAGCGATGTCACTTTACGACATTTTTTTTTCCCCCCATTGAGTTCAGTACTATTTTTAATGAAATACTTAATTAAAAATATTGTATAGATGATGTATAATTAGCAGATAAAGCGATTTTCTTTCTTTTTAACGGGAAGCATAAATTACTTCAGCATCATTAATAGGTTTACGTGGGCCTATTCACGTTAATTTTTATACAATGTTTAGATAGCGTTATTCTTTCTCTCTATAAGATTTAAAGAATTTTTTTTCTTGTTTTTAATGACACAAAATTACTTACTTCCTATATACGTTTCTTTAACCATCAAACCAAACTTATCAGTGACAAAAGCAGCAATAAACATCTGAAGTAACTCCGCAAGATGATGTTGGTTATTGATCAAGTGATATAAAAATTAAATTAAAAAATATATTGTTGTTGTTTTTTTTTTGTTCTTATAATTTAATAACTGCAAAATTGGCCATCGCGTGATTACTATACCGTTTTTCAGTCTTCAAATCTGAAAACGAAATCTACAGTTCTCTCTCCAGAACAAACAAACAAAATTCATGATTATAAGTTTAAGGAACAATTTTTATTTTTCGTTTTTATTATACTAGAAGTTAAAGTCTAATGGAGGTAAATAAAAAAAAAAGAAAGAAAGAAAGATAGAGGGAAAGAAAGTGAAGTGATCAGGAAAATGGCGAAATACTTCTTATCTGAACGATATACACATTAAGGTTTTTGACAGTTGGGTTAATTCAACTGTAGAAGAAATGAAAGGAAAAGCTGAGATTAAACACTCGCTTAAAAATCTATTTTCTGAGATTTTACATTTCGAAAATTGCCCATGTTCTCTTCTAAAAGATAGTTTATGAGCTATCGTTTATTATTATTCTTATTACAATGTTCACAAACAACAACTATCACGCTTTACTTCTTCTTTTTTTTTTTTGTTTTATAACTTGGGATGTTGAGAGATAAGTCGGATTGTATTTCAATCAGTATTCTCTCCTCTATTAATGAACTCCTTTTATATCCTTTTTGCTCTTCTCTATTTTTGATAAAACTGCTAAAAATTGGCAACAACTTTAAAGCTGTTTTCCTATTTTAATTCTTTTCTTATCGCTTCTCTTTTTTTTTTCCATCGTTCTTTCCTAGCTTAAACGTTATAAGAATTTGTTTATAATCTTTGACTAGTTTAAATCCTTGTTTATAGCGATTGTTTAAACTAGAATAACAGGATCTCTTGATAGTAAAGTGTTTTTCAATATTTTTTTTTTTAACTTAAAACAAACTTCTTTACAGAATAAAAATTGTTTCTAACTTATGGTACTGCTTTAGAATGTAATATGAATTTATATATTTATTCGCAATAACTTACTAATGAGATTAAAAAATATATATCAGAATCTGAAGATATCCGCATCGTAATAAGTCTCTAGAAAGATGTAAATAAGAAAATTGTTAAATCTTTAAGATACTCGAGAGAAGAAGTTCCTTCCAAGAAAAGTCCTGAGTAAAGTAGGAAAATCCTGTAAAAGTTTCTAGTGCAAGAATCTGAATACGATCGCGAAAAAATTTATTCCATTCAGTGATATGATACTAAAGAAGATATAAAAATAATATGCAAAAGAATAGAAATATGGGAATAATTTAGAGATTTCTAAACGACTATCGATGATATTCTGCTGTCAAGGTTAAAAAAAAGAACAGTTAAAATGATATAAAAATACAAAACAAGATTAACCTCAAGAATAATATTAATTTCGATAATTTACTATTGAATAAAGATAAAGACGCAACAAAAGTAGATATTTATTTAGATCACGCGTATGGCAAAGCAATTTTAGAGTGGAAAATCATAAATCACAGCTATACAAACAAAGGATTAGGAGAGCTCGGTATGTGCAGCAATGTCAAAGCTAGAAACGTGTATAGATGGATAAATAATGTGTAATGGAATACTGTAGCAGGTGCTGTGATAACTCACCCAGCATAATGGGACTTTTATACAGATGAGATAGTTTAGTTTGGCCATCAGGAGCTTCTGCTGATCGAAACAACTAAGTTTGTTTGTTTAGAAAAGCAATTTTCTACGTCTGTTGATGTTTATTAAATAATCCTGAAGAGTTTTTGATGAAGTTTTCGTTTTCGAAGATGCTGAACTTTATTTAGTGATGTCGCATCCTTATCATTTTATAGTTATTAGAGAGAATTATCGTGGTTTTAGATGCTTGATCCAATAAAAAAAGAAGAAGAAGAAGAAGAGGAACGAAAAAAACGAAAAAGTTCAACTGCTTAGATATTCAAGTCGTTCATAAATTTGGATATTTTTCTTTTAAAGTGTTTTGATTGTTTGGCGAAAACTGCTGTTGAGAAATATGAAATAAGAGAATAAATAAAAAAAATTTTTATGTCATGGTTAAGATGGCAGTTACACGCTGAACAAAGCTTAACAATTCGCGTAAAAATATGCGATTTAATCATATAAACGAAGCAAAACTAACTCGTAAATTCGTAAATTACATACATCTCAAGCGGAAAATGTTCTTCTCTAAAATTGGAAGATGTTTAACGGCTTAGTTTCTCTCGAGTTTCTTGGGATCAGACATGAATCAAGAACCGAATTAAGATCTAGTTAAGAATCTATATTAATTCACTGATTATATGCCAAGTTTCAATCCCAGAAGGTATATATATATATATACACGAATTTCATCAATCAAAACACTTCATATATATATTATACGAAAATTTTACTATCGACCAAACATTACTCGTGTTTATAAAATTTGAAAATAATTAATTAAAAATAACCTCAGTTAAATACAATCCTGATTAAAATATTGGTTAAAGGATTCTGCCAATGCATAAAGTCATCGGATATCAATTAAAACTTTTAAAGTATTTAAAATTTAACCTTGCGATTAAATTAATCATAATCACTTAATAAAATTAGCAAAATTAAAGTAGAAGTTATCATCAGAATTAAATGAAATACGCTCGGTTTGCTTTAAAGAATTATTAATCATCCATTGAAAAGGTAATAAACTTGATTTGAAATTAAATAATAGTCATGAAGACGATTACCGTTTCGTTAAAATTGCTGTTTCAGGAATTCGTATAAATAAATTTTTAAGAAACATTATATAAGTATCATAGGATATTGGATAGATTTATGATCATAAAATCATACACTAAGTCTTTAGTTTCAATATTTATCCTTATTCTTTTATTTGAAGTCGAAGTGGAGAAAAATATATCAAAGAAAAGGTAAAAATGAAGGGAATAGAATGCTTTTTCTCCAGGAAAGCGCAAGAGCGAAGGAAATAGGATCCTTTTCTCCAATAAAGCGTATAACGAAGAAATATAGGATCCTTTCCTCCAAGATAAGATGGGAATGAAGAAAATAGGATGTTTTTCCCCAAGAAAACATGAAAGTGAAGAGAATAGGATGCTTTCTTCAAGAAAACGTAAGAGTGAAGAAAATAGGATGTTTTTCTTCAAAAAACAACATGGGAGTGAAGAGAATAGGATGCTTCCTCCAAGAAAACGTAAGAGTGAAGGAAATAAGATCCTTTCCTCCAAGAAAACCTGGAAGTGAAAAGAATATGATGCTTTCCTCCAAGAAAACTTAAGAGCGAAGGAAATAGGATCCTTTTCTCCAATAAAGCGTATAACGAAGAAGTATAGGATCTTTTCTCCAAGAAAATATAGAAGAAAAAGAATAGGATGCTTTTCTCCAAGAAAACGTAGGGCTGAAAGGAATAGATGTTTTTCTTCAAGAAAGCATAGGAGAGAAAGAAAGCAGCAGTTTTTAAAATCGCTGTAAATGTAAGAGTTCAAAAACTTACACGTTCAGAATATATTGATGCGATAATAAAAATAAATTTGATATTGGTGTTTTTCGTTTTTTTTTTTTTTTTTTTTTTGTCTTAACTTCTTCGTTAAGAGATAAACTATGACTTAAACTGAATGTTCAACTTTTCTCTGTGGTATGTTTCTGGAGGTATAATGTTAGTTGAGAGTCTTGGGGCCATATGGAGTGAAGTAGCAATGATAGCCCAGCTATCTTAGCCAGGTGTGTAGTAAAAAGTTAACACAGTCGCTATCGATGCGGTTTTAGTAAATCCGTTCTTTGCACTTTTCTCCCTGCGGCTTGTTAGCTTCTTCAATTTATCTATTTTTTTCTTTTTTTTATTTCTACAAATCCGAACTCGAAATGGTTACGATAATGTCAGAAGAAGAGTTACATTTAATTAAGTGTTGTTTGCTATATACTTCTGCAGAGTAAATTTTTCCAAGTTTTTCTTATCTGTATTACTGATTGGGAAGAAAAACTTATTTTATTTTTTTTTCTAATCCTTTATAGATGTTTTTATGCCTTTGGAAAGTTTCTTTTCCTAGATTTACTTGGTTAAAAAAAAAAACATATAATAGGAATAATAAAAAGAAGAAAAACATGAAATATTACTAGTCACAATAAAAATAAATGTGAATTTTTTAAAATATGTAAATAAATTTAGTAAATATACGATTGCAAACTATGAAAAAAACATCAAAAAGATCAAAATTTTGGATACAAATTATGATACGAGTGAGAGCTGTCAACATAATTATGTTCGCTTCGGTTTTTATGATGATTAGAAGCATAGTTTCAAATTAAAGATGAAAATATTGATAATTATTTAAATTATCATGAAAAATATTTCTTAAACGATGATATATTTACCTTTAAACACGATTTTAGATTAACAGCGAATGTTATTTTATCACCAGGACAATTTATCGATCTCCATAAATCGGATATGCAGGAATTTCGATAATCATTTGTTAATTTAGAAATTCTCATTAATTACTTCATTAATGGATAACATTATTAAAATTAAATGATAAACGGATATCGTTTAACAATTTATTAATATAATTTGTCTAATTTTTCTTAAAATTTAAATTTTGTTTAGCCAGATTTGTGCAGTGACATAATATTGAACGGAGTCTGGCACGCTTACACGTATGTTGACTAAGAATAAAGAAATGTTAAAGAATCAAAAAACACCCGAGCAATTACTAAATGAAAACACGAAAGAAAGGAATATCTTGTTTTTCAAATATCTCTTGGGATATCCATATAAAAGTTAAAAAAATAATAATAAAAAAAAATAGACGAGATGATATCTCTTCCCTGACAGATTCGCCTCTTTTATCCGGGTGTCACATCCCTGTCAGTGCTGGTTATATTTGTATTACCATCATATCTGCATATCATGCAAGAACATGAGTCATTGGAAATTCTTATACGATCTTTCAACAATCCAGCCAAACTACCAACATTATTGATTAGGCTTGACCCCGATTTTCAGACTTGAATGTCAAATAGGATAGTTAGGAGTATAGGCCCACTTACTAAATATTAATAGGATCGAAAGCAAATTTCTTTCCAACACTTTCAATAGAAGAAATTTCTTCAGATGCACTTTTTGCATTTTTACCATCTCGCATCTTTTATATATATCCTTTCCTTTTAACTCCCTCCCTCTCTCTCTCTCTCTTTCTCTCTCGCTTGTACGCATACACAGCTTTCTCCACTTATTTTTTTCTTTTTTTAAGTTTTATATACATCATATCGATCTTTTATTATTTAAAAATTTGGGTTTCTAATCATAATAATTTAAATAACGTTTTCTTTAATTCGTATCACGTAATTTTCGATCAAAACGATAACTAGCAGAATCGTGATTTTCGACTTGTTTGCGTGTCATTTTATTAATTCCACGCGTATAAATTACTAACGAAATGCAGTTATTATCTAAAATATAGATAAAACTTTAAGATAAATAGATAAAATTACCTTTAATCTTCGTCACTTCAATCATATTTCGCGATTAAAAATTTCTATCGTAACTAATTTACTGATTACTAGTACTTCAGATAATTTATGTAACTGTATAAAGTTTATTTTTGCTCGTAAATATTTTAAATATTCACTTAAAATTAAAATTGTTTTTTATTTAAGTATTTATCTAGGTTTTTAAATAGATTTAAAGACACTTCTAATTTTTCTTTTGAATATAATGCGTGTTATCTGGAGACGTAGATATTATCTTAATAACTAATTCCTGTTATCGAAGGAGGAAAAAAGAATTATCTCGAATCGTTTAATCATCTATATTAACAGATATAAAATAGATTCGATACGTTTGATTAGTCTTTATCTAAAAAAATAATTAGACGATCTAGTCAGTTTATATGGATGCTAATGGATAATGAGAGACAGATAAGCCGTGTGACAGAGAGGGGAAAAAAATTATCGATTATCTAATCACATCGCAGCTGTTTACGTAGAAAATTCCAATCACGAAGAAACGAATCTTTAGTAGGATTAAGGGATTAACCCGATAAAGTGTAACTCGACTCTAAGCATCATCACCGGTTCCCTGATGTAAAAGAGCTTGACAGAATCACTGCTAACATGTGATTCCCGTCATGTTTAATAGCGACTATGTTCACGTTTATCGGTCGTTAATTCGGGACTGAATTGTTAATGTCACTGTCGCTTTCCGATTTAAATTGCGTTTATAACAAATATATATATATATATATATAAGGAAGGAAACAAAGTCAGAAAGAGTTTTAGAAAGTTTTTGTGGTAAAACAGGAAAAGGAGAAGCGAAGTTATAATTCATACAAGCTATTTACTGCCTTTTGTAGGGGAGAAAAAGTTGAAAAAAAAAGAAGAAGAAGAAGAAAAGAGAGAGAGAGAATGAGGTTTATGACTGAGAAGAGGAAATGAGGTGAACCAGAGTAATGGGAAATAGTATTCACAGTCAGAAGGCGACATAACTTTGCTTTCGGTGTGACAATTGGAACGCAGTAAAGATGGTTTGGTTCGGATTTCAGAGATAATTTGTCCAGCTGTTCAGTTGAGAATTCGCTTCACTACTATACTGCCATTTAATAAGCTTGAAGTTGATGGGAGTGTATGTTTTTTTACTGCAATAAGTCGGCCGTTGAGGAAAGATATTGAGTTACATTTCTACCTCGTTATATGAGAAAGCAAAGCGACTAGCAGAGTTATAATTGTTAGCAAAGACAACGCCAAATTGAAAAATGTTTTGCTAACTTTAAATTTTTATACGTATTCCAAACTTACTTTCATCTCCAATCGAACTTTACTTGAGACGTGTATATATAGACGTACATTTTTTATGACTAGAAAGACATTCATTAATAACTTTATCGTGATAACGAATACCTTATAAACCAGTGAATCCATTAATTCAGTATAACTCTATATATCGTGAAAATTTTCCGAATATTTAACTTTATCTTGAATCTTTCCTCCATAATTTTATATTTTTTATTGATTGTTTCAAGTTCTATAAATTGATAATAAAGAAAAAAAAAAAACAAAACTGCAAACAAAAACAAAGCTTAGGCGGAAACAACAAATCGATTCAACATCACATAATCTGGAAAAAATTGTGATTATTCTGAATGATTTATCTATCATCGCTACTTAGTTTGGCATACACAAAAGACCCAATATTTAATTTTAAAAAAATATAAAGAAATTAAATATCGATCGCAAAAGTTGGAAAAAACAAAAAAACAAAAAAAAACATTCCACTTTCTTCCTTTGCTTACAAACAATTTAACTTCTTTAAATAATAAACACTCGCGATAAATAAATAAAAAAAAAAATATCGAGAGATAAAAAATTTTTATATTATGTATCAAATTGTATACGTGTTCGAGTTATAATTTACAAAGGAAACGTTTCTAAAAGTAATGTTTATAATTTTATATGGAGAGAAAAAAGTATAAAGGCGAATTTTTATACGTTTTAAATTTGAAAAATTCGGTAGAAAAAATATTTGGTAAGTTCTGACAAATATCCTTTGAGAAATTCTTTAAGAATACCGTATCCTAGCAATATGAAAGAGAGATATTTATATTGAATGCTTTTTTCATATAAATTCATTTCAATGTAATTTCGACTTCAAGAGAAAGAAACACCCACAACTTTACAGGAGCTTAAATTTTCTTTTAAAAGAGATGAGAGAGAGAGAGAGAGAGAGAGAGAGAGAGGAATAATAATAATAATAATAAAAAAACGGAAAAAGTAAAGATCGAATTTTCTAGTCAAAAAGTAAATTAATCCATTTAATACTCTTCTGATGAAGACGGTGAAGTGAAGTATTTGTAAAATTTACAAACTATTAATTACAGATTCTTTGGATTGTTTAATCGAAGAATTCTTGTGATAATGACTGATGGGAATCGATATTCTTTTAAATTTCCTGTTGAATTGCGTTTACTGGTTGATATGATGTTCACTGCGAAATTAGCTTTTGGTTTTACTGTGTATGTGTGTGTGTGTGTGCAACTGTTTTCTCTTCTTGGTTGATGGAAGTAAATGCTGGGATGATACCACTGCTGCATAGTTGGATCCCGAATGATTGATGCTAAGATAGGAGAAAATCCGATAATGTAGCGAAAGAGATAGTAGGATTGGATGATTATATTCGTCGCTGGATATGATATATGATGGATTCAGTAAATGGAAGGAGATAGATTCAGAAATTTGGACCATGCCGATCGATAGATGCATTGACAGGAATAAAGATAGGATCAACGATTCAATGTTTGGATAGATACAAACAAATGGATGAAGAGCAACCTCCATAGATTCATGGATAAAGATAGAATCAGTAGATTCGGAGATTGGCGAGAGAAGAACGTAACAGCTGCGAAAATATAAGAATATTCATCGTTATAACGTTTTATTTTTTAACTTAAAAATCTTAAAATTTATTTATAATATATATTGCAAATTAAAGATAGAAGGGCAAAAAAATCCAAGAAACTCGAAACTCTCTGCAAACATTCGAGCGACTTAATAATGCCAAGTTATCAAAAATAAATCAGAAGAACTTCTAACATCAGAAATAGAATTAAAGTAAAATGAATTGTTTTCGAATTTAATAGAAAAATTTATAAAGTTATTTAATAGGATAGGAAGCCAACGAAGAAATAAATATGCAGATTTTTAAATTTGAAGTTTAGTAAAGCAAACTATTCAAATAAACTTAACAAAAAAAAAAAAAGAAACTCGAGTTTAAAGCAAATTTAAAACTCTTTTCTTTATCGAAAGCTTTAAAAATTTTTTTTTTGTTTTAGAAACAAAAATTTTTCCTTTTAAAATTTAAAGTTTAGTATTATTAAAAACCCGCAGGAAAGAGAAGCGCGACTCTGCTTGATATTCAAAGATACCACTGTGCAAAATTCAAGTAACACGACCGGTGTACCCCATGGGGTATGCATTCTTTAAAACTCTGACAGTATCACATTAAAGAATGTTCGATGGAGAACAACATCAGAAGCAAGAACATTTAAAACACCCCATGTCGTTGACAAGTACAAGAAGATCGGGAACTAGTTTCTCCTTACTCAGTGTCACTTTTGAAGGATTTTAATTAAAGAGAAATCTTTATCAGTTAAAAACAAGTCAAAAAGATGAACTTGTTTGATATCGGGCGGAGCGTACTGACGTTTTATTCATATAAGCTTAAGAACTTAAGAGTTAAAATGCGTCAAAAAGTCACTAACTGATCGGATTATAACCATTCTGTGCCAAATCAAAATTTGATTTTTTTTTTTTAACTTACACAAACTATATAATATATTTTTTAAAGCTTTATTTTAAGAGCATAAAAATTTCTTAGTCGTAATTAAAAAAGATTTAACTTCTGTCTTAAACAGTCATCCGGATAATGTTCTTTAATATTGTCGAGATTTTATTTAAAAAAAGAAAAATATAAACCTGTATTTTATCAAAAAAATTCTGAAATGGAGCACAGGACCTAGACATCACATCATATCGACGTAACGATGATGTTGCATATCTGGTTACGTAATATTTGCATCATCCCACGATTATTATCCCTGAACTTTGAACATTATTTCGATCTTAAGCCATTCTTGGCAATCAAACCTAAATTAAACATTGTTTTTTTTGTATGATTCCCAAATTCCCCAACTTCCAAAACTATTTTGACCGCATTTAGTACTATAATATCAATCCTGAATGGGCTGACAAATTTTCAAGAGCCCAGTCTCATTTTATAGGCTGTATAAGACAACTTTGTCATTATCATTATAGATAGATATAATAATAACATAATTATCATCCATGCAATAAGAAAAAATATATCAGAAATGCTAAATTTATCATCAAAGATCACAAAAATAAACTTGCTTTAAATCAATGCCAAATTATGAAGTTATGAAGGAAAACAAAACAGAAATATTCCGAAGAACGACGATTTTCATTTATCATTCAACTAAATTAAACGATTTATATGCAAAAAAATTAAAAAATATTCGTGCTAATTCTAAATTAATCAAAATGCCTTGATGAGTAAATTCAAATAATTAATATCTCATTAATTAAAAGAACGTGTGTCGTCGTTAAATTGGTGCATTTAGTTATCTCGATATTCGATTTTACTCGTATGTTTTAACAGGAATTATATAGATCTTCTTGTTAAAATAAAAGTTAGAATGGAATAATGTCAACGTCTCGACAGCGACGTCGACATGACAGTAACGACATCATCAGCTGTGACAGAGAAAAACGTCCCTAATCATTCTCCTATAGTTGCTCCATCTGTTCGTAGATGTCCAACTTCTGGTTGAAATTCAATAGAACTACTTGTCCAGAAATCAATGAACAAATTAATGATATCAAAACTACACAACTGAGAACCCCCAATCACCCCCTACTACGAACATTGTAGTAATTTGTCGATGATCAGTGAATTTTATAGAAATCACTAATCCGATAATCATCGTTAGTTTGAGTGAAAATCACTTCTCTATTGATAATCGCATCAATTATGATTAACGTAAAATAATCGATATCAAAATCGATTCCAAGAATTATAGAACTGTTGATAATAGCATAAATAATAACATCGATTTATAAGATAATCGCATAAAAATATCTTAAAAATACAATAATTACGTTAAAAAAATAGAAAACTAAGATCGATAACTGTTGAGTGATGCTTAGAAATTTTTTTTATCCCTTCAATTCTCATTAATAATTAGAATTAAAACATCGAAACCATTATTAGTTTTGCAAAACTTTTAATCAGATTTATCGCGGTGATACGCGTAAAAAAAACCCGTTATCTAGCTATACTAGTAACTCATAGCGTGTATTATCAATATTCTAACATAAAAAAGTGTTTAAAAGTCTCTTTAACGAGAAGATGAAGTGATTATTTTCACTCGCGTTAAGTTTTTCATTTTCAACAAGTGGCAACACTGCGATTACAGCCGCCATTTATTTCTAAGATGACCGACCAAACAATCCATAAACCTCAATACAAGATTTGAA
>WUQG02304044.1:0-19307 GCA_011317285.2 Androctonus mauritanicus | reverse complement strand
AGTAAACTACTTTGTCTAATCAAAAGTACAGAACAGCAGTTGTAAACTCCAATAATTTTTTGTTTTATTACTAACGTATTCAACGCCAATGGCGTCCTCATCAGGTAAAGCCACAAATGTTCT
This sequence comes from Androctonus mauritanicus, assembly GCA_011317285.2. Lineage (NCBI taxonomy): Eukaryota > Metazoa > Arthropoda > Arachnida > Scorpiones > Buthidae > Androctonus > Androctonus mauritanicus. Next base: position 19,184 of record WUQG02304044.1, on the reverse strand, counting down.
TACAACGGAACACACAAAGAATTCAAAAGAAATTAGAACATTCATGTATGTTCTAATTTCTTTTGAATTCTTTGTGACTTTACCTGATGAGGTCGCCATTGGCGGTGAAAACGTTAATAATAAAAAAAAAAAAATTATTGGCGTTTACAACTGCTGTTCTGTGCTTTTGATTAGACAAAGTAATAAGCTTCACTCTAATGGAAGGCCAAACAATAACCTCTGTCTACAGGAAGCCCTCGTATGCCCCTGTGATAATCCCTAGGTGTTCAGAGGATCCCTATAAGTACAAGCAGGCCGCTTTCAGATCGTACTTTACAAGGGCAGAATTATATACAATGAATAAAATTGACCTGAAGGCTAAAATAGACTACATCTTTAAAGCAGGCCACCAGCATGAATATGGTAACACTTTCTTAAGCTGGATACTAAACTCTGTTAGAGGAACACTAAACATCCAACGCACAGATGGACCCACCATCTCTAGAGTCAACCTATATCCCTGTCCCATATCTGTATAGCAACATGTGCTTCACAAGGAGAGTAGCCAAGAAAGCTGGTAAGAGAATAATGGCTATTAGGCCTCTGACAATTTTTAATAGACTGAGGAATGACAAAGACCCTAAGGATAGAAGTGAAAAGGCAGGAGTATATAAAGTACTGGTAATTGACTATGGAACCAGTCAGCAAGCTGCATATGTAGAGGTTACTAACAGAATGCTCACGCAATTCTTAAAGGAGCATGAGAATGACATATGAAAAGCTAAGTTAACGGCCACGCTACCCATAAACACACATACTATGAATTCCACTGTGCATTGGGATCAGGCCAAAGTCATAAAGCCATTAATTAATAAATCCCAGACCTTTAATATGGAGACTCTTGAAATATTGAAAAGATCTGGAATTGAACTTCTCAAGGAATGCCTGGCCACACAGGTCTGCCAAGCATGGAACCACCTGCTGCAGAAGTTTAAGAGGAACTCTAGGAGTGGCTCTTACCCTCTTCAAACACCGAGGGTACTGGACTAACACCAACGTTTTGAACAGTAAAGGACCCCTTCACTAATTTAAGGACTTTAACTTGCTTTTTATATAAATGTTTGTTTCCATTACCTCTTATTTTTATATATTTTATTTAATATTTTGTAACCATCGTTTTTGTTTTTAAAGATTGCTGAAAAATTTTTGTTTTAATATTGTTAAGCAACCTAGTGTATTACTTAAGCATCTCATGTTTTTTGTTATGTTTTCTATGTAATTTTGTGGTTTCCATAATAACTAACAGGAAACTTCACCTTATGTTCCAAAAATTTTTTGTTTGAATTTGTTCTAAAACTGTTTTGTAACCTGAAGATGGTGGTCTTTCCACCAAAAACGTTAGCTTAGTTGGAATAAAGCAAGTGTTTTACTGCTGAATAGTGCTTTTTTCTTCTCAATCCCATTTAGAAATGTATAGGCAGTTTGTGTACAGCAATTGAGTATATATAAGTATTCCACATGTTGTGAACGGCTCAAGTTATAAACGGTTGTATATACGAATGTGATATTTTTATTTCAAATTTTACTAAATTTGAAAAATCATATAAGAATTTAAACATTATAACAACAAAATAATTTAGTAACAAATACAATGTAAAAAACTGTTATTTAACATGCTACTAGAGTTTCAAAAGAGAGAGCTTCCATTGAAAATCTTTGAATTATAATAAGAAACTTATATTCAGATTTTTGAAATAAGAACTTCAAATTGATACAATTAATAATACACAATAAATACTGTGAGAATATCATCTTTGGATTAACAAAACCACAACAATAAAATTTAAATTACAAACTTTCAAATTATAAACAAAATGCATGAATGAATTATGTTCATAACTCAAGAAACATCTGTATTCAGAAGAAAAATTATTTTTTTGATAAGAATATAACAAAAATAATTTCTTGTCCTATACTCGGAAAATATTATTTTCTGAATTTAGGACAAGAAATTGCTATATAGTTCTATTCTTGTATTATCTACATAGTGTTTGAAAGTTTGAAGAGGAGAAAAATGTATATTAACTAACCAAAAACATTTATTTTATTAAATGTTAAATTGTTTGTATATATCATATTTTTAATCTAGTGTGTTGATTTACGATTCTAGCTTAATTATTAAGGCAAAATATTGAACTTATTACATGCAAATTTAGTTATTATATATATAGTTATTTATAAAAAAAATATATTGTAGATCAAATACTTATAAATTCATCCTTTTTTAATATTTTCATACCAGAAATTATTGAAAAGAGCTAACTCATTCACTCATTCCATATTGGTACCCTATATTGTATAAATATTGAAATATAAATCATTTTATGTTGGCAGGACATATCCAGAATTTAATGGATTGAAGAAATTAGAAATCATAACAGAATGTATTGTAGGATTCATTCATTTATGAAAGCTAAATTATTAATATTAATTGAAATTTTTCACAGATGATTTAAATATTTTATTTTGGGATGCCTTATTAATAAAAAATTTGAGGATTTAATATCCAAACTCTTATTAATTGATAACTGAACATTAGTGTTTATGACTTATATTAAGATATTTGAAACATTTTTTCATGCATAAACATTTTAACTGTAATATTAACTGATATATAATTTAATATATACGATGATAATTTATTAATTAAAACAGAAGCATCGAAAAATTTCACGAATAAGAATTAGTTTACTTTAGAAAGATTTTGATTCAATGCCGGACGAACTGAAGGCGTTTATTTTGTATTTATTGTAATAAATAAAACAAATTTAAAGTTTGTTTCTTGAAATTCATATTAGATAATATTTGATGCAATAAATTATTTGATCTATTTACAAATTAATGTAGATATACCTACCATATGCATAAGATGATTGTAATAAATTAAATATAATATTTAAAAGAATTGTTACAGATATCAACCAAGACATTTCAGTGTCCATGAAAACGGAAGAGTGACTCCAACTTCCGTTTTACAATTTCAGTATTTGGAATTATTGTATATTTATCATTGGATACTTTATATCACGTGATCAAAATTCATACATTTTACGTAATAGTAATATTCAATAAGTAACCAATCACACATAAAAGATTTTCCTCTTGTAAAAACGCGCCTCCACTCGGTGTTAAACTAAATTATTTTTAGTTACGCCATCTGTTGATGTTAGTTGGTGTTAATTCTAGAAACCGGCGGTTTATGTGCGAGGTCGACTGTACGATAAAGATAAATTCGATAGTTTTAAATGCAGGAACGGAATGGAATAAATAAGTATGCGTGGGAAATCAGTGGACGATTAAGTAAATCAATATTTATTCAACTGAGTAGTAGGTCGAATTATTTTTTAAGTAGTTAGGCCTAAGTGTTGTTGATAGGCTTAACATCATCTCACTTTGGATCGTTTGAGTGAAAAGGATATTCATGATCTGATATTTAAGTGTTCGTATTACAATTCTTGCCTGCGCTTCTACGCCCTATCGTTTTAGAGGGTGATTATGGATGAAAGACCATTTGAAGAGAGTGAGTTAGATATACCAGCTGTATTGCCATTCAAATCCTATAATGGGATCAAGGTAGGTTGGAACAGTGAAGATTAAATTCATATTTTCAAAATAATTAAATATTTAAATAAATATATAGATGCTACGTGTACATTAATATAATTATAGATATGTAAATGAATTATGATGTGTGAATCATTGCTATAAACAATTCAGTTGATTGTTTTTAAAAACAGTCTTCTAGATTTTTTGGATTTCAATTAAACGAAAGGTATAACTTGAATAGTATATCTTGATTATGAATCATTGCTTTAAAATGATACTTGGTTCCGGTATTTGTAACCGAACATCACAAAGTTACCAAACAATAAATAGAAATTATTAAATTCAGATTTATAAAATGCGTTTAAAATGATATAGGCTATATCTTTTGAAATATGAAAGAGTTATAGACAAATTCTATTATTACTTTGTATAATTATATTTTTAAGGATAAATATTTTGATTTAAAAATATATTTAGATATATTTTAACTAGATAAGAATACAGAATTTTAATATATGTGGTAGACAAATTTAGGTCAAAATATCCCATTTTTAGCCATCTGAATCATCTTGAAATTCATAAGTTGCCAAATTTGATTCTGTATATATTTATAATAATGATGAAAACAAAATTACACAGTTTCAATTGAATAGAAATCATTTCATATTTACAATTTTGCTTTGTATGGAAAAAATTTAAAATAATTTGATTGATAATCAAATTATTTTAAATTTAATCATTTCATATCGTTACCATTTTAAGTATTATTATTATAATCTAAATTTTTATTTAGATGTGGATTTTATCATAAAGGAGACTATTTTTAAAGTTATAACACATTTTATTTTCAATAGTTATATCCTTTATTAAACTTTAAATATTTTTGATTATATAGATTACTTATTAAAATTTTTTCTTTGACATTCATCTTATTATTGAAAAATTGCTAGATAAGATAGAAATTTGAGATAGGGTAGGCCTATAGTAGGATTTTATCATTTGTAATGAATTAGATATCTGCTAATATTAATACAATTAAAATCAGTACTAGCTATAAGAAAAAGGCTTCAGTTTTTTTTAATGAAAATAGTAAAACATTAAACTTTATAAAATTATTTGTCTTCTACTTGATACTGTATATAAATAAGGATTGAATGGCAAGTGGTAAGATTGAATGAGTCATCTCTCTCTCCATTTTGTGAATAAATATTGATATGTAGCTTACATGTATAATAATAAAGAATGAGAGTCTATGAATGAAAGTTTTTTTCTCAAGTTTTCTCAAAAGAAAAGAGAATTTTCAAATTGTTTTAAACTCTGAAAATTCAGCAAGGTTTGTTTTTTATGTTTGAATTGTTTGAAAATCTTTTACTTTATAATAATAATCTCTGTAAACTGTAATTCTATTCAAATGATAAAAAATGTCTTAATTTTTTTCCTTGATGTATTTAAAATTAACTTTTGAAAATATTTTTCTTAAAAACTGACATTGTTCTTAGATTCAATGCAATTTTGTTTATTTTTATTATAGGAAGGATTTGTCAAAAATAGATTAATGGTGATTTTGTTAATAAATGTTTAATAATAGAAAATAGAGCATGATTTGTTAAATTTTATATTTGAGTATAATATACAGTACATAAAAACTTATTTAACCCTCATTTACTCAAATTCTGATTTTTATTTTTTGAAGTTAAATAACCGTTGAGGATCAAATAAACTAAAAATGTTTTTACATATACATTTTTAGTTTATTACATATACATGTTTTTACATATATATAAATATACAAGTAAATAAATCCATGTTTTTGCTTAGAAATTCATAATAGGCAATACTGTATTATCATCATTTAGAAAATCAGAAATTTATAGAAATTAGAATTTTCATATAAAGATGATAGAACTATTCCCAAAAGATCATTGATCAGTTCAATTTGGAAAATTATTTTTAGTAGTTTAGGATTTGAATACAATTAATCATTTATCAAGTGTTATTAACTAATTGTCCTAATAGATTTCTAGAAATCAAGTCCAATAAGGAAATATCTGATATTTAAACATATAATCTATGGTATTTTATATATATTACATGTTATAATATATTGGATGGTTTCATCACATCATTTTTCAAATATTTAGACTTAAAAATTGATCATTTAAAACAAGAAAATCAATATGCATTGTTATATATGATAACATTTATTTTCAATCACATAATAAAATATATTCTTGTACTTAAAAGGTAATATTCCTAAACATGATATTTCTCAACAGTTACATTATTTATCAACTTTTTCATTTTGCTAGTCATAATTAAATGCTTCATAATACTTCTTGATGATAGATTTTATACTATATATCACAATTACAAATACACACATTAAATCAAACTAAATCATAATATGCTTCTTTTTTTATCACAATTTTAAATTGCAATATCTCAGTGAATTTTTAATACAATATTTTCAATTGTAAGTTTTATGCTGTAAACATTTTTATTAACATATAAGAAAAATTTTAATTTTAGACCAACTTTTGCTTGTCTCTACAATTTTTTTTATAAAAGCTGAAAAGAAGAAAAAAAAGCATAATATAAAATTATTAATAATGAATAATTTTTTAATTTTATTTGTCATCCACATATTTTGATATAAATAAACTTTGTTGAGATTTTACTACTGTAATTTTTTGTTTCTTTATATTACTTAGATATTCTCAACTAACAATAAGCACTCTGATGAGACTGAGATATGACTTAAACCAATAAATGCTCTAATTATTTATTATACAATATTTACATCACATTTACTGCATTTAAAATAATAATCAATAATATATAATGTAACCAAGATGATATCCTATATGATATTTATTCTATTTCAGCTCCTGCTTTTTATCAATTTTCTTTGTCACTTTGCTTCAGAATGCTGTTGTAAAAAATGTTAAATAGGAACAGTCTTTAAAATATAAAATATGAAAATTTTTCAAAATTGACAGTATGTTAAGAACTAATATGCATTTCGAATGAATGAAAAATGGATAAATAGAAATGAATGGTAATAATTAATAGAAGAAAAAGAAAAGGCAAAATAATGAAGTGCAAAACAACAAATGGAAATTGTATTATACTTCACAAATATGGAAATATATTTTGTTCCTATAATATATAAAATAAATCATTTTGATATTATTTTATAAATACATTAATTAATAGAAATTTATCAAAAAATTTAATTTTTAATTAATTTTTGTGTCTAATTTAACAATAGGATTATAAGTATTTAATAAAATGTTATTTGGGGGAAATTTCTTATCATTCAGTTCTGAAAATTTTAATTTAGTAGTTGTAATGAATTAACTTTATTTTTCAAAATAAAATATAACTGATAAACATATTTTATGTTGGACTAACCAATGGACTTTGTTTTTTCTCTACTGCCAAATGCACAGTGCTTAATCTTTCCTGTAAACATCAGTATCTACCAGTGAACTTTACTCTTAACAATTTGAACATTCCATAGGTAGGACAGAAAATTGTAAGTGTGATCTTTACCATATTGTTTACTTGGATGGAACATGTGAAATATCTGTGAACTAAAGCTGAGAGAACAGTTTATTAATTATGAGTCTTCACATCACCCTGGAGGATGCATATGCTTTGCAACTTCTCGGAATAATTCACTCTACAATCAAAGCGATGGCTTCATATGGGTCTTCTCTTCTAGCTATGGCTTTAGTGTCAACATTGCATTCCCTTATTCCAGTGCACTTGATTCAATTAAGAGTAGCACTAGGTCTTCCTTGTACAACACCATTGTTGATAGTCCTGATGGAAGCAGGAGTGCTACATCTTGATATCAGTTTCTGTGTATACACTATTTGCTTATTCCTCTATCACATAACTTAGGACCATTGGTCTCTACTTTCAACCAAATTTTATCATCAATAATATCTTCAATTTTATTGCTGGCCAGCTCACCAGGTGCCTTTCATATATTATGCAATCAATTGGATGAAGGAAGAAGGAATCTGGCTCCTTGACTTACTTCCATACATTCCTCTGCCATCAGTATGAGATCCATTTAACTGCCACATCTGGAATGATGGGTTGCCTTTCCAATGTCTAAGACTATCCTCTGATTTGTATAAAACTCTGTTTTTGACTAATTGTCAACACTACTGATTCACATCTTTGTTGGTGGGGATTGACACATCAAAGGTTCCTGAGTGAATGTCTATAGGGAATGCGATCCCTTTCTGGGCATTCTCAACAACATTTTCTGTCCATCATAACTGCTTGATGTTTGCAACAGAGGCAGCTGGACTATGAATAGCCCTATAGCTAACAAATGCAGCTAGATCTGAGGTTATCATCATCTCTGATAGTGTATTAATGTTACATACTCTGCAGAAGATACTCTTCCTGTTGTTGTTATTACAGATTTCGTCTTTGCTCTCCGAGACAAGTCATTCCTTAGCCTTTGTTTAGACCCCTTGATTTGTGGAGATCCATACTTAGTCAAAAAAACTGCTTCCAATAACACTCAAGCACTGCTAGCAGTAAGAAAGTTCATAATTTATTAAACAAAAAACCAAAACAAACCTTGTGGAGATTCCAATAAATGAAGACACTGATCGACAGTCATGATACCCAACTCTAGATGGTTCTGTATGTTAGACATGCATGATGCACTAGCTATGTTTCTCATTAAAGAACAATACCATTTTCTCTGCTGCTGGCTTGACTTGACTTACCCACATATGATGCTTCCAATGCTGGCCAGCAGATCATTATTCATCCTGAGCTGAAATTGATATGCCTACATACCAACACAACTCCACTGAACTTATTTCTGCACTCAGGAAAGCTGGCCCAAGTGCCAGTGTGTCCACACTGTGGGTAATCAGAGACAGCATTCTATTTCTGGGTAGAGTGCCTAGAATATCTCAATACACAGACAACTCTTGGTGTAGATCTGAACATCATTATTTCTCATACCAAGACCTCAGTCATTTATATTGATTGGTTCTCGTGGACATAATAGCTTGCATATCATGACTGGAAAAATAGATCCAGCCTACCCACTGCTTTAACTAGTCTACACAATACATATATCATTGGAGGAAAAAGCTCTTGTTAAACCCTCTATATTAATAGTGAAGAATAAGAACAAATTTTATGAAAATATTTAAATTCATCAAATTTAAAACTATATGATATTATTACTTACAAAAAAAATATGTTTACAGATATAATGTACTTACCAAACATGATATAATATGTTTGGTAAGTATGAATGCAACTTACAATTTTATTTTGTGCAGAAATAATTTTAAACAAACCAAAATTGTATTGCTATTGTTTAAATAAATTTTGTTAATATTTTCTAATGGCTGTGATTAATTTATATTTTATAGTATTTTTTTAATTTTCTCTTTTATGAATTTTTAAACTTTTAATTATAACTTATCTATTTAAAGACTCACATTCATGATCATTTCTAAATTACATGTTTTGAAAACAAAATATTTTTCCATGAATGATATCATTTGTCCATCAGTAGATTTAAGATGATGTATATGCTTAATGAAAAATTCTCCAATAGGTCAAATATTCATGCTTGAACATTAATGAGTGTACAGCTTGTGTTTGAGTTATACAATAATTGCAAAATAATCATCAGATAAAATTGGTAAAAGTTGCAAACAGTAATACATAAACATAATTAAAACTAATCCTTAAATGACAACATTAAAAATAAAAACCAGTCCACAAGGCAAATGCATAGTATTTAATAAGGATTAAAAAACTGACTGCAACCGTTAATATTATTTTATTGGCCAGATATTAAGATAAAATCTCCACCTAGATATCTGTTAGTTTAGATGTTTAATCTGAATGCAAACATCTTGATTCTATGCAATTTCACTTAAACAACTTGTCTTTACTGTATTCTATCAAATATAATAGTTTAATGTTTGATTTATATCTTTTTATAACTACAATTAAATGAGTATATCTTCATATGAAATTGAACTATTAGATTATAAGTGATCATAGAATAGAATTGCTAAAATAATTAGATTCTTATAAATAATAATATGCTTTTTAAACATAATATTTCAAGAATTGGACTATACTAATGTGAAAATACTATAAAAAAAGATTAATACTGATAATATATGTAGCATTAAGGCCATGAATAAAATTAGTATTTCATAATTATTGAGTATTGAATATTGCTTTGATATTTCTGGCAAGCTGTTTTTTCATATTTTTGGACAAAAAAAATATAAAGTGCACTTTGATTTTTATTTTTTTAAGTTTGATCTGAGCTGATTTAAATTTAAACAAAAATATTTTTTTGATAAAACTGTGTTTAAAAAATTTTTAAATACATAAATACATAATATTTAAAGATCGTTTAAACATTTTATATTATTTGGGAAAATTTAAATATTGTGAGCCAAAATTTACTGTTAATTATATTACTGATTAATATTTTAGCTTGATGCAATGATTTTTTGTAACTGTTCAGGCACAATAGACTATGAGTTAATTCATAATTTGTGCTGGGTTATCAGAAATAAGAATTAAGGTCAACTTTGAAAATTTGATTCCCAATTGAATAATAGCTAAGAATTTCAAAAAATTGATTCATCTAAGATATTAATTGTATGATAGATGAATTTTGACAAGTTTGATCAAATCAAACTTGTTTAATCAGTTTCCATGTTATACGTGATCTGGCATCAACTTTGTTATATAAGTTTTTATTGTAGAAAGTAGAAATTTATATAAATTAGTACAGGGAAGTAAATTATATAATAATTTTTTCTTTTAAAATTCAAAAATAAGTTGTTATTAAAATCATTTTTATTAAATTGTTTGTTTTGAAATTTAAGAAATGATTGGAGTTTTATTGATTTTAAGATAACATTTAAAACTTCTTTTATAATGGTATTTTAAAATGAGTTGTAATGACTAATAAATTGTTTTTTTAATTTTATTTGTAACATTTAGTTACAATAACATTCTTATTTATTTCAATTGTTATATACATTAATATATATTATGCTATATATATATTTTGTGGAAAGGATGTTATCATTTCTTGCTATCGAAAAAAAGTCCTTCAAATAATATTTTAAAGATATTTTAATTATTAAAAAAGAAATAGTTTTTATAATTTATAAACAATAAATAAATTGTACTCATATAGATTTATAAAATTCACTATAAAAAAAATTAAATTTAATGATTGTCTTTTTGAAAAATATATCTGCATTTCATATATCATATTTTCTTATATAGCATATGAATAGCAGGAAATATAAATAATGTAGCTAATATTTACATAGATATAAAAATTTTCATTTATATATAAGCTTACATATTAAAAATAAAACTAATGCAATATTTTTTTTTGTTAGAGAAAATCTTTTTTTTTTATTTTTAAGTGTAAAATTAATTATTTACTAATTTTTCTGGGGTTGATTTATAGAAATAATTTAAAGTAACAAGATTAGATAAACTTGAGCTTGAAAATACAATAATTTATTTTCTAAATTTATAATTTTTTTATTATTATTGATAAGTATATTAAGAATAATTTCTAAAAAAAAATTTTTTTAAGTTCAGTTTTAATATTTGTTGTTGTAATGTGTATTATTAAGATTTAGAAAGTAAATATTAAAGTATCAATTATAAATCCATATCTGTAATCTTGTTATGTCCAAAAATTATATATACAATAAACTTCTGTATAGCTTGTTCTTCTATAACTTGAATTTGTATAACACAACAAAAAAAAATTGCAACTAATACTGATACAATGCTGTAAACAATTCCATATAATACATAGGATAATTTTTTTTAAATATTACTTATCTGCTGCTTATAATATCTGTTGATTGTAATAAAAACCAAATGATGTTTGTTTCATTTCTATGACAACTTTAACAACTTTTTCATTGGATTATATGAATCTGTTTTTTTGGAGTTCTCTTATACAGGATCTATGTTACCAACTGATCATGGAAAATCCTAATCAAAAATCACATAAATGTAAAATTAATTTCTCCTGTATTCTTCTTATCAACTATATTTTGGTCCATTGTTGAATGAAGGTCTCCCAAGTCTCTTCAGGCTGCTCTGTCTCTGACTCTTCTCGTCCATTTCATTCCAAATGTCTCTATATTTCATCATATCATCTAGTCCTTGACCTTCTTTTTCCTTGCTTTGCATCTAAAGGTATCCATTTTGCAGTCATTTTAGTCCATTTTATGTTTAAAGATCATGCAATATAGCTATCCCATCTCCACTTTGATAATTTTATTATTGAATGATATCCTTTTAAGCCTGTGTTTGATCAGAACCAACTGTTTGTTTTCCTTTTTCTTAATGTGATGTCAAGAATGTTCCATCCTATTCTCCTTTGTGTATTTCTGAGTCTATGAAAAATATATTTGGTCAATGTCCAAGTCTTGCTTCTATAGTTCAACATTGGCAATATACACTGGTTAAATGCCTTTCATTTTAGACTAATTGGAATATTGGCTTTAAAAATATCTTTCATTTTTCCAAATGTCATCCAACCCAGCTGTATTCGTCTTTTAACTTCATCTTGACCTTCATTGATTTTGATAACTTCTAAGGTAGATATATGAATTGATTATTTCAATATTTATGCTTGCAATTTTTATTGGTTTAGATGCAATTAAGTTGTTGCATATTATTTTAGTTTTATTGGTGTTTATTTTAATTCCATTGAGCTCATTTAATTTTAGTTCTAGATCAGCAACTATTTTGGTTAAAAGAAATATGTTATCAGCAAAGTGTAGATTAGATAGATTGTATCCATTGATTTTCAAGTCTTTGTCTTTCTTGTCCAATTCACAGAAGACTTCTTCTAGAGCAGTTATAGAGAATTTCGGGGATATTGTCTCTCCTTGCCCGATTCCTCTCCAAATGGGAAATTTATTGCTATTTTTTGGAATTTGATAACTGGAACAGCATTATTATATATATGTATAATATATATAATAAGTATTCCAATGTAAACTTTAACTATTTTCTGTATTTCAAATGCATTTAAAATGACTGAAGTTTTTATTGAATCAAATGCCTTTTTAAAGTCAATGAATGCCGCCAAACAGAGAGGTTTATTATACTCATTTGTCTTTTCTATTATTTGTCTGAGGGTATGAATATGATTAATAGCGCTAAAGTTGTGCCTAAAGCCTGCTTATTCTTAGGAATAGGAAAAACCAAGTTATTTTGCAATTCTGTTGTTAATGATTCTTATAAATATTTTATAAGTAATATAAAGTAGACGTATAAGTCTATAATATTTCATATCTTCTCTATCAGTCTTTTGAGGTATTACGAGTATAATGCATTGTTCCAGGCATCAGGAATTTTCTTTTGTTTCAGATAACTTGAAAAACTTAACAAAACAGGTTAATATTGAGCTTTCTCCCAATTTAAGTAATTTAACTTGTAGCCCATCCTCACCTAGTGCTTTCCTATTCTTCAGGTGAGGATGGCCTTTTTTTAAGGCATATTCAACTTCATTTAAAACATCAAGTATTTCTGATGAACTATTTTCATTTGAGTATTTATTTCCTAGGTTTCTTTCAGTGTCTCTGTAGAATCAATGAATGCCAGATATAAAACAGAGCACAATATTTGCTAATTTTCTGGAATGCTCTACATTGAAATATACTGTGTGTTTAAAAAATTCTCATTTTATGCATTTTCAGTTTATGCAGTCACTTCCAAAAATCACTGTAATTATGAGAATTATAACTGTAAACAGAAAACAAAATTAGTTTTATAACTTTAACAAAAAGTTTAACCAATCTTCAAAAATGATCATAAAATATACCAAGACTGCACAAAACAAAAGTAAAATGCAAAACTCTTTAACAGTCAAAAACTTTATTCAGAAATGTTTTCAACACACTTGGTGCCTTTCTCAGCTCATGTTTAATATGAAAGAAATGTACTGAACAAAATGCTTTCTATAATACTGCTAATTTTTTGCTAAGAAAATTTTAAACATTTTTTAAATTTTTTTCTTCTCTTATTATCAAAATCTTTTTATCAGAAGTTTATCATCATAATTTTTCTTACCAGAGGAATTGATTCTATTCAAACTAGTTGAGTATATAATCTCAATGAAAATAATTATCACATTCTTTATGAAGATTGATAAATAGTTGATAATAATTTATCAATCTTCATAAAGAATTGATTATACAGTAGATCTTTGTTTCTGAAAATCATGACTTTAAAACCAAAATTTTTATTGGCCTAGTTTTATAAGTTATGTTCTTAGATTTGGTATTAGAGGAAATATTTGATAATTTTTCTCATCTAAACATTATTGTAAGTGGAATGAAATGAAACAAAAGCAGATTAAATTTCTAAACTTTAATTATAAAATTTCACATAGCAATTATATCATGCAATACGTTAATAAAAATTATTTTATAATAAAAACCAACTTAGAATTCACAGGTGTTTATGTCCATGTTCAGTGCTGTCACTTATCTTTTTTGGGGTCTGATGCATTATTAAGTTCTGTAGTCTTCACTCAGAGTAAGAATTTAAAAATATGCATATATTGTATAAATATAATTATTAAGCCTTGGGTAATGTATCACTAAAAGATAGTGAAATGATATTCTTATATTTTATATTTAAAAACAATTTTGCTGTCCTCACTTGGTATCAACAAGAAAAATAACTACAATATTGCATTTGGTCATGATATATTGTTTGAGTTCAATGAAGGAAAAAATTGTTGTAATTTTTATTTGCATAATCTATTCAAGTATCTTAATTTGATCTTGATATTCATTGTTGCAATTTTTTTGAAGCAAAATCTTAAAACTTGTGTCAATTTTAACTTTTAGGTGCCTGTATCTATGAGGTCTGGGCTAGTGCCTCAAGCACCTGTGTGCAAGTATGGCATTATACATGATTAGTTTTTTAATGCCCGTTCCCAATCATGCACTAATCTCTAAATAGCCATACAAATCCAGTTGCTATCATAGATCAATATTTATGGAGATCTGCTGAATTGTATAGAACTGGAATCTCCAAGGCTGCTATGGACCATTCATCAATTATCTAAAGAATAGGTTCCTAATTCAATCCTATCCTCTAGGAAACAAGCATTTCTACCCAATCAATCTGGCTGAATGTCTTGTATGCTATATAGTATAATATTTTTCTTAGAATTCAGTTAATATTGTTCCTAAGCAATATTGTATATTTGAGTTAGTATTCATATAAAATATATTTACTATGCTTTGTATAATAACTCTAGGACTCCACTCATTTTCTTTCTAAAATGAAAGTAAATATAAGGAAATAGGGCTTTATTCCATTTTGCTGACTTAAAATTTTCACTAATTAATTTAGCTTCCCCATGGCAGTAAATGTATATGCATCCAATGCATGATTATATTAAATGATAAAAAAAAGCAGATTCATTTGCTGATTAAAAGAAAAGGTGGAGTTTCTCCTTTGGTATCTCATTAGTTCTATGTTCCCTTTGTCTGTTTTCTGGATTAAATTACCTGGTCTTGATAGGAGACCTGGTCATGAAGATATTGCCAAAGTCAGATGACTTAAGAATATCTGTTTGAAAACTAAGCAAAAATTTTATGGTTTATTCTTTGTTCTCCTCTCCTAAATTGAGATCTTCCAAGAGAAATATTCAAATGAAGCTTTGAATATTATCAAGGATTTATATTTACTTGAATACAAGATATTGCAGAATTAATTTCATATATATTAAAAAATTGCAATGAATTTTCAAAAATCAATTCTCTTCTGGACAAAAAAAGGAATTTCTTGGAGATGTCATTATGAAGTACACACAGTTCTGTTTTTACGCAATAAATACATTTCCAAAGAATACATGTAAAAAATTTGTGTAAAAATATATAATGTATCTATAGAAAAATAGAAGATTGGTTTCCGATCTAGAAAATCAGCAAAAATATTACAGTAAATCATATGAAAAATCATATTAGAATCTTATCATTTTTACTTGCTTGCACTTTTTATTTCATAAAAATTACACATATTTATAAAAATGTATTATATAAAATAAATTATCATTTGAAAAGGAAAATAACTTGTTATTAATTCTTAAACACACAAGTAAAGCAAAATATGAGTTACATCTAATATTTTATTTGTTGTCACTTTCTGACAATAAATGCATATATTTGCATAAGATAACAATATCACTGCTATCATTATATCTTACATTGTTAGTCATCATCTTCTTGCTTTATTGGTGAAATTCTTTGTAATTTCTTGAAGAAAATTAATACTAGTCTCCTGTGCTGCTGCTGTTTCAGTGTTTTAAGAATGAATTCAATTATTAATTGTAGTGTTCATATTTTGGCTAGGCCATCATATAATTCTCTATAAGAGGCCATTAATGACTTCAAATCATCTCGAAACTTTCCAGCTTGTTCCTCATTAGGATAATGTTTGACAAAATGGTTTGAAAAGTTGATAAATGACTTTTCAGTAAAGTCAATAAATTTATACATGTATGAATTTTTTTAACTTTTATTAAATTTTTTATACCATTAAACATCAAAAAAGGTAGTTTTCATTTTAAACACAACTCAAAATGCAGACAAAACAAATTCCCTATTGAAGATATGCATATAATTAGGGGTATTCCTTAAATATTTCTTTTTCTAATTGGAACCAAAAATAACAATATGGAGATGAATAATGCAAAGCAAGCACCACATTCACTGTAATATGAAAAAAAATTTTATTAGAATTTTGGTCCATCATGTTAAATCAAACAAAAAGTTGAAAAAGAGAAGGAATTTTTTATAATTTATTAAATCAAAATCATGTAAAAACAAAATTGGGTGTATTAGATAACATTGAGCTTCCAAACTTTGTGGTTTCCTCATTAACTTACAAGCTACAGTTCTGTATTGGTGTTTCCAAGCCATAGGCTCATCATATGTGTCAATTTGAGAAATTAATGGAGTTGAACAGTCAGTAAAAAAAAATAAGTGGAAATGTATCTTTGGTATTAAGAAAGGTATTAATAGCAGGACTAAAGTAAGTGTGCTGATCACTGGAAGCTGGAAATAGTATGCTCACTTACTAGGAGCTGGCTACATGATGAGGCCATTACCTTCACAAGGGATGATAAAAGTAAACAAATGGTATTCCTGAAATAAGTTAGTTATGTGAAATATATAGAACAATGTTTAGAAGAGATGAAAACTGAGGAATTGGAACTGGACCTAGTAACAGCAGAGATGTGTCATTAGATATAGTAGGAGAAAAGGCCTACTAGAATTTCTACATTTTATCTGTTTGCATATCTAAAATTTCATAAGCAACCAGTGACTGCTTGCCTGATTGTGGAAAGATATTTTGTTCCCACCTACCCCTTGAAGAAGAAACTTGATAAATAGATCAAAGGAATATTGATTAATTTTTAATGGTGAAAATTTTAAAAGTTGGTTATTTACATGATAATTGGCTAATTCAGGAAAATAGATAAACTGATAATACTCAGGATCAAAGAGGGCAAGAAAGTCATAGTCAATTTGTATTTGTTGTATAGTATATTTCTGACTTTTGCAGTTAATTCATCCAAAAAATTTCCACATAAATCAAAAAAATGTTTAAGTCCAACAGTACTTAAAAACAATATATATGAAGTGTCATGTTAGCAACAGAATGGTTAAATAAAATTTATGAGTATGTTTTAAATATAGATAAAAAAATTTAAGGCCATAAATGATATTTTTATAAATAAGTAAATTGTTCAATGAATTTTCACTGGTGTTTAATGGAAATTCAACAAAAAAAGATTTGCACATCTATGTATCTCTGAAACTACATAAGTCAAATCTCCTAAGTCAGGGATCTATAGTACAGATATCTCTTCTATAACATGGCTTCCTACAAAACTGTTTCTCTCTAACACAATTTGAAAATTGCGGAAATCCTCATATAACACAGTTTTTACTTAACACATTTATAAAATTACGTTTATGCTCCTACAACACAAAACATTTTCATTAATTTTTGTAAATCCACACTATGGACACACAATACACACACACAAAATGCCATCATTGGGAAATACTTGGCTAAAATTAGTCATAAATGCAATTTTGCTAGTTGGCCTTGAGGACAATATGCAATTTATTTTCAATTTTGATTTGAAGTTAAGTTAATTGATGACATTGAGTAATTTGTGTTCCAAATGTTCAGTTCTTGGATGAAAAATAAGTTTTTATTCTTCAATAGAGGAATATGAAACAGAAGAAAAACTTTTCTATTCATAAAGTTTTTTTGGGTATATTTTAAGGAACGATTGTTTTCTAGCAGGTTAGATTACAGATTTTGTAAACAGAGCAGAAGATACACAAATTTTAAATGCAGAAAAAGTTCAGAAAGTGAAGTTGATATTGTTAAAGAAAAACCATTCTTGTTTTATCGAAACAGTAGTAAGGAAGATATAATTATTAAATGAATGTCATATAGTCTGTATACTTTTTTCTTTCTTTTTGTTTTACGTATATTGTTTTTTTAAGGTCTTATGTATATATTTTTTCTTTCTCTGTGTTTCATGTTGTTAATATTCTTAATAAAAATTAAGTTTCTTATGTGGAATTAAAGAAAGTTATTTGTTTTTAGATGAGTTTGGAACGTAACTCCCTTTTTGTATTGGCTCCAGGTCTCATATGATGCAGTTTCATACAACATGATGTTTTTTAGGAACCTATCTACCATGTTATTGGAGGGATACCTGTACTTTCAAATAAAGTTCCTGTTCAGTTGCAAAGGACATCTAAAAAGAATAAAACATCTGGCTTAATTAAAATCTCATTATATGGTATTATGTAATGATTATAGAATAAAAAATTATACAAATATAAATATATAAGCATTATCAGTTACATAATATAAATAATAATAAGTTGATAAAATAAAAGAATAACAAATTCATGAAAGTCCTTGCTGTATTAAGACTTATTCATATTTTTTAGTGTTTCTATATCTCTAACATTGATTGCTTTGTCTATGTTATGATGTTTCTTAATATTGAGTTTTTCCAAAATACCTGCAGAAACATAATCATGGAATGATATCAATGATTTAGGCTTAGTTTCAGAGGATTTGACAGTTATCACACACTTTTTCGGCTTAATGCAGTGTTCTGATAGTTGAATCAGATATCATCTCTGTGCTACAAATTCTATTGTGCAATTTTTTATCCATTCTCCTTATGTACTATATAGTATACACAACATTTTATATATATATATCTAATCTTTCAGATGTAAAGATGGACTCAAAAAAAGCAAATATTAAGTTTCTTGAATTAAAAATTGAAAAGTATAGACCTTGTTTCATCTCCATTAATATCATTAAAATTCTATGTTGTGTGTTGCTTTAAAGCAGGGGTCGGCAACGCACGGCCCGCGGGCCGCATGTGGCCCATTGCAAGTTTTTGTGCGGCCCACCAAGCAATATAACTTTTATATGATTAAGTAAAAATTAGGAAGGCTTTTTTATTT
>WUQG02303933.1:0-19309 GCA_011317285.2 Androctonus mauritanicus | reverse complement strand
TGTATTAGAATTTTTTATTTATTTAACATAAAATCATTAAATTTGGTTACACATCACAATAAACCTTCCAGGCGATCATGTCACAAGGAATTTATGTCACGTCACTAATTAAAGATTAAAACGAATACAGTAAGAGGGCATTATTAAAGTTTCACCCAATTGATCGAAAACGATTTTCCGAGTCCGGCATCGGTCGGATGGCCGCGTGGTAAAGCTGTGGCATACCATCCTGGAGGATCCGGGTTCAAATCGGGGTCCCACACCTCCAGTTTTTCAGAAGGAGTCCAGGCCCGGTCTGTTGAATCCCATCCTTCAACCATCCGGTTGACCCCATCATGAGTGTTGGCCAGCCTGTGATGGGCTCTATAAGTGGCCGCCTACAGATATAGAATATCTCTCGTGCGATATGGCGGTTTAACTAACCTAACCGAATCCGGCAGCCGACAGAATTTAAATTCGACAGACCGGCCCGGCAATAGGAAAAACCGGTAGACCGTCACGTGATTACCGTGGTAAATGCCGGGTGTACGGTAATACCGGAACAGTGGACTCCCATCTTTATCCGTTAGAAAAATATACCATTATGTATTTGTAGATTCATTTTACAGCACGAAATATTGCCAAGTTAAATATATAATTAAGCTCGTGTATGAAATTTCAACTGCATTTCGCGCCTCCTCATAATTTTCGCCCGAAGAGACTGCCTCACTCGCCTCACCCTAGATCCGGCGCTGTCTCGTATATTATTATTTTTCAATTTTTTTTTTAAATGGAAATAATAGTGGTCTAAACTATAATATGAAATGTAATTAATTAATAAATTAATTTAAAATAATATCCATAACGTCTTTTAATGAAGACAATTTACAATGTAAAGCGTCCTGGAGAAAACGATAGCAAATACCATCGAAGCTTTAAGAATAAGCTAATTTTCATATCTTGAAAATATTTTCTTCTTTTATTCTTAATATTAATAAAAACTTGAATCCCTGCCTTGTCTTCAGAATACAATTTAATATTTGAAAAATTATTGATATGAGATAGAACCATTAAAACTTCAAATATCGAAGGCGAAACAATCATCAGCATACATATATTCACACACACACACACACACACACACACACACACACACACACACACACACACATATTGTATAAATCAATTTCCTCTCATTCAAATTAATTTCAAAGAAAATTTTTTTTTATTCCTTTCAAGATCCTTTTCAAACTGCATAAATAAATTAGTTTTTATTGATGATAAAAATATTTATTAATTTTATAAATGAAAATCACATGTAGTTTCTAATAGTGTCATTATTTTTATCCATTGAGAATGCATCACTTTGCCTCCACTTAGATTATTTAATTAAATTTTCTCCAAAACCTAGGTATGGCTAATGTAAGTTAGACTAGAGAGATTGATATATTTAAAATATAGATATTATTTTTAAATAATTTTTCAGTCTCTAAATATTGTTTCAAAATTAGGATTTAATAAAGAGCATTTCTCATATTTTTTTTTTTTCTGTTCTTTACAAATACATTTTATCATTTGTATGTTTCGTTGTTCGATTTTAAAATATTTTTCAAATTCCGATTTTGTTTCCTTAAATATCCTCTCACAGAATCAAATTTTCTGTTATGTTTACATTTGAAATACTAATATTTTTTCGTGACAAATACTTTTCTAATAGATAAAACTGGTTTGTATTTAACATTGATAAAGAGATAACTTATAATTTTTGCTGTTCCATCATCTTTAAAAACTGCTTTAAATATTTAAAGCAGAGATTTTAAAGATAATGGAGTAGCAAAAGTCATTTTTAATCTTTCCCATTCCAGAGTGAAAAAAAGAATGTGAATCAGATTTGTTCGTGTCCATCTGTCAGCATGAAATTCCCGTTTATATTCTGTATCTGATTCTGATAAAATTCACTTATGCTATTACCTTCACATTAGATAATCAAACATTGAAAGTGATTGGTATCAGATCAATATTATTGATATAATAAGATAAAAGATATTCACATATTTTGAGACATATCTTGAGTAAATATTATTCAATCTGAATGAAATATGCAAATATACAGTATATTATTGGAATATTGTAGCGAATCGAGCTTTTTGAGATATTAGATCAAATCTGATTGAACGTCAGGTTGTCTAAACGATATATTATGTAAATATTATCCAGTTTGATGTTATCATTTAAATATCAATTTGAATGAAATTTCTTTATATTATTGGATCTACTAGAGGATAATGTTTATTAAAAATGATTGATATCGAATATGTCAAAACGCGATTATTTTCCAATAAATTTGATTCCCTAAAGGATCTCAATATTATCCAATCTAAATGAAATATTTCATTAAAATTGGATAATATTGATACGAAATATTGTATTGTCTAAAAATATGTGAATATCTTTTCTGCGTATTACAATTTTAAATTTAAAATTTGGCAAATTTTAAATCACTGTAATGCGCATTGAAAATCGACTTGCTTTAAAATAATAATAATAATAATAATCATCATCAAAAAGAGAAAATCGAACAACAGGAAGATGACTTGAATTAAATAATATGACCGAGCAAATTTGAAATGCAAGTTAACGGCAATCTTCCCTATATAGTATATTGGATATTGGAGAGAGAGATCGGGGCCGTACTCAGACGTTTAACCCGTCGGAAAATGGGGATAGGGGATAGAAAGATAATATAGTAGAAGAGTTGGAGAGGAGTGGAAGAGTTGGAAAGGAGTAGAAGAGTTGGAGTTGAAAGTGGAAGAAGAGAGAGTCCTGTTGAATTGGTTCAATTCTAAATTTGATTTCAAGCAATATATTTTAAACTGAATAGAGTCTAAGAACTGGAAACTATTCTGCATCGTCCTAAATTGAGTTTTAGTGGCCTAATAGTGGTACCAACTATGAATGTGATAGTGTTTTAGTAATAACAGAAAAAAAAAGAAGCCCAGCAGTCCTATTTAATCTATATAATGCACAATCCAAAATCCAGAAAGATGCAAAACGCCTACTTGGCGATTGATTACTTATTCTAGCTTATTCCAATATAAGTTAAACTAACTTGATTTTAAATAATCCTGATTAACTTAATACTATATTAATAAGTGAAGATACAACGGGACCAGGGCAATAGAATGAGGACTGAATGCCCTAGAAAATAACACTAAATTATCTTAATAAATAAATAAATAATAATAATAATCACTATTATCTAACTTAAAACTAGTTTACAATTAATCCTGTTCTAGCTAACATGTGTAAATAACCTTAATCTTAATTACACTTACAACTATCCTTATACTAAATAGACTTAAAAATCTAAGGAGACTGTGATAAATGTAAGAAGAATTTTTAGACGACCTTAGTTCCCAGTGTTTCCAGGCAGCTATATACCTATCACTTACTATAAACGACAGTAGATGCTTCCTTATATACTATTATAAAATACATTTTATATTTATTTATGGTGTATTCTAAAGTAGTGATCTCCAAAGTGTGGCGTGGAAATTTTCAGAGTATGCGTGCTTATCATATATCTGTTATATGTGATATGTGTTAATATTCTTTACCGATAAAAAGAATGCACTTTTTTCCTTACTGATAAATAACTGTGAGATTAAAAAAGTTTGGAAATCGCTACTCTAAAAAATCAAAAATCAACAAAATAAGTTTCATATTCCTGCAAAAATTAGATTTCTTCAAGATTTCTTCAGATCGACTTTTATAGATAGGCTATTATGATTGGGGAAAAAAGCGAATTCCGTTTTCTGTGTAGATTCTGTGTATACAGGTAGAAAACTGAATTCACTTTTTATACTTGCAGTTAAGAAAAATGGAGAATTATTCAATCGTTTCCATTTGCATTCAGAATAGTAAATCAAACAGATATGAATTGATCTAGTACCTTTCATTTGAAAATCATTATCAATTTGAAAAAAAAATTATTATTATTATTAATTTTTTATTGGAGAAATTAGATATCAGAGAAAGTACAGTAAATATAAATAGAAATTACTCTTCATGTATAAAAGGCCGGTTTTAGAGACGGGTGAGGTTGGCGATCGCCCGGGGCTCCGAACTGGAAAGGGTGCCAAAACACGACATAGTTATGTGTTAATAATGAGTTTTATCATCTCCAAACAAATAATAAAAATTAATAAATACAGCAACTATAATAATAAATTCTATTGTTATTGAAAACTTTTTATTGCAAAGTGCTTATTTTCTCATTGAAGTAATTATGGATTGGATGATTTTGTTGTACAGTATTTCCAAAGCGATTATTATTTATATTGATATGCTGCGGGAAATATAAGCCGATTATATTAATCACTAAATACTCGTATTATCAGAATCATTACCACCATAATTCAATTCATTACAACTTTCTAGAATCTAGATTATATATTAAATTGGCATTTATATTCAAGAAATGTATATAATAAAGTTTTCAATTTTTCAATATGAAGCTTAAAATCCAATTAATAAAAATCTAAAACAATTTGAAAATAGAGAAATTTGTCAAGAAAAATATCATTCTTCTTCTCCTCTTCCTCCGCATCTCTAAAAGATCTCATTATTCATCCGATTTTGATTAAATTTTGAATACAGTTTAGGACTTTAGGAGATACTTAGGCTACATAAAATTCGCTGAAAATTTTAGCCACAATCAGGTCAAACTAAAATCTCTACAACTTATATTTTTCGATTTTAATCGTCTAAGTTTGGAATATGGATATTTCTTAGACTAAGTTTCTTATGGAACTTAATCTAAGAAATATCTATATTCCAAATTTGGTTTATAAGGTTTCATAAAAATATAACAATTTTATGATATTAAGAATTCGTTGCCTTTAAGTAGACTTTTAATATAGTTTCGTTAATAAGACTTTCATGAAGAAACGGTTTTAGAAAAAAAGTTTCACATCTTAAAAAAGTTTCTATTATTAAAATTATGCCATATATATCAAATATAATACTGAGAAATTATGATACACACAATATTTGCTGTAATTTATAACCGGTTATTTGACTGACAATTTAAGAAAATGAAATAACAAAATCTACTGTCAATCAATTAAGTCTGTTTCTAAACTACCGATAATATTGTAATTTCTCAATAATATACTGACTTAGTTTTTTTTTTTAAATATTAAATTTTTTTGAGTAAATATATTGTCCGAATCAATTTGTATTTTAAATTGCACATGTCTGATTTAAACATAAGTTTAAAATAGAGTTTTCTATATGACCAGTTAGTCTAAATTATTCTGTTTATCGTGTATACTCGTATATAGTATACATATCATATGTATCTAATTTGACAATATAATTATTTTGACATTATATAAGAAAAGTTATTTATGCAATATAATTTAAAGAAACCTATTGCGGAACACTCGACATTTATTATTTCAAATCCACTTAAAATTAAATTAAAACAGGAAGGGGATGAAAACGAGCTGCTAAATTTCGTTTCACTCTAACCTATTTACTTTGAGTAGGGCTATTTGCAAAATTTATTCATTCTTCTTTGATATATTTCTGAAATTTATTGCCGTAGTACGAAGTGTAAGTGCTCGTATTTATACATAATGGATTAAATATATGATTATATTTTTAATAAATTAATAATTTGCATCAGAAATATTGAAAAACAAAAACTATATTATTCTGCCAAATTTTATCGTATTTCAATGTAAATGTTTCGATATTCAGTGGTAAGTTATACAAGAATATCTTACGCAACAATTCACCACTCGATGAATGCGAAATATAACACGGCGAATTATAACAATATAAAATTATAAAAAGTTGATATAGACGATAGATTATGCAGATGTGAAAAGATAAATTCTAGGAAATAAAATCGAAAGAGAACTGCATGAAAATCATAAAATAGAACACAGATTTAGGAGAGAGATCTACGGCCATCTTATGATACTTTGATAACTTGAAGTAAAGAATGTGTCATGCCATTAACACAATGACATTACACATCCTTTAAGTTGTCAACACATCCTTTTACAATAGATGGGATTATTAATATTTACTCTATAACAAAGCATTCCTCCTAAAACAGATTAATGGGCTAAACAGACTGCTGCCCAGAGCTCCGAAGCTCTGGGCTGCAGTCTATTTAGCCCATTAAGGCAATACCGATTATATAACACAAAATTTGCTAATATTAAATCAGCGTTTACTTGTAAATATGTTTTCGCATATAATTTTTCAGAAAGATTATAATTCGCTATTTAAAAAGTAGAATTTGACGCACTTTAAAAATTTTCCAAATTACAAACAACAGTCTAAAGCGATCTCAGAGTTCGAAATTCAGATTTTTATAAGGAAAAAACTCGTTCTGAAATAAAATTATTTCTAAACCATTTTCCATTATTTGACACACACTTTTTATATCTGGAATTTTATAATCTCGATATTTTTTTTTTCCTTTATTCTTCGGTCTGTTTGAGCTGTGCCTGATATTAGAATAGTTAAGAAATGCCTAATTTAATATAAAAAAATGAATTTTTTTTTAATACAATTTTGAAATTGTTCATAGTTAGCGATCTTTAAAGTTTTAAACTTCTATTATAATAATGGCATAAATTATTTGAGGTCTTATTTCATTTAATACAATAAATTTATAATTTGAAAAATATTGAGTTTAATTCACTATTTGAATTAAAAATACGATAGTTGTTAAACTAATTATTCCTTGATAGGAATATTTATTAGACTAATATAGATCTATCAGTCAAAGTACCGAATCTTTCATTTAATCAATTGAACATGTAATAGCCAATGTATTATATTAAAATATGAACTCTAAATTGTAATGCTAATTTTAGAGTTTAAAAAAAAATCTCAATATTTTTCGTAAAAATATTTTATCAGTCTTTAGAAGTCTTACGAGTTTCTAAATTTCTAGAGGAAGCTGCTCTAGATTAGCCTGTTCTGGGCTTTTGAAAAATTGATTCGGGTTAGTTCGAATACTTTAAATATATGTGTGTTTCGAGAGTTTTATATAAATCATTATTTTTACAATTTCAAAAATTAGTTTCCAATCTAAATATTTCAAAATAACTTGAAATTTCATGTAAACGAAAATAAAAATCAGAGTGAAATTATAAACATTCAGATAAAATTTCAAAAATATATATTTCCAAGGAGAAACTTTTATTAAATCTGTCAAATAGAAAATATTGACTGTACTAAAATAATCTTTGTTCGAAACATGTCAACATCTGAAATGTTATTTTCAGCTCAAACTTTATACTTCAATATCGCGCTCTTTATAGGGGGATAAAATTCAAACATGAATTTGAAATTTGTAAAATTAGTGATTGACTCCTTTTGAAGTTATTTAGCATATATTCGAAAATCTAAAAAAGGGTCATAATTAACTGGGATTGATTAATATAGTGAAATTTGTTGAAATAAAATTTTATAAATCATTTTATTATAAATATTGGTTACATCAGGAGGTGGAGAACCTTTAAGAGGTGGTGACAAAATTGGCTAGTTTAAAATTCGGCTTAGCAAATAGAGTTAAATCATTTTTTATTTTCATTCGAATGATCTGGGATGGTGAACCTTTTGATATGCCTGCCAAAAGGTTCACTATCCTTGAGTTAAATCAATGATTTAATTTCCTAAATGAACCATCGTTCTTTCACAGAATTTGTAAGTTATGACTAGTGAATCTATTTCAGAGATTCGAAACACTAATAATTGATGTTTCGGAAAAATAATTCTTACATAGAAGTGTACATATCATGCGAAATATTTTATGAAAAGTTTTAAATTTTTAAACTAGTAATGAGAATATTCTATTCTCGTTACAAAAGTTTGGAAGCTTCAAATTTACGTTTCCAGATTTCGAGAAATCTTAAATATGAAAATAAAAAAATTTTTCTAATTCATAGTTTCGAATAGCAAAAACCTTAGTTTTACTTACATGAGATTTTAAAATCGAAGGCCATTTCTAGTAATATACACAAAAGTGCATTAAAATACATAAAATTTGAATAAAAATTTAATATAATTTTAATATCTGTACAAAAGTATAATATACAGCTTATATACAACACATACAGGCATTTCAAAATTAACCTATATTTTTCTTAAAAACAGGGAATAAATTTTGACATCGAAAAACTTCCACGAAATTATCCATTTTAATAAAGTGCGCTTATCTGAAATATCTTACTCCATTTTCAATCATCTAAAGATGTAGGTTTATCCTTTTTTTAAATTTACCACATCATTTTGAATTTATAAATTAAATATAAATAAAATTGGAGAAAGAAAATGGAAAAAAAAGCTTAAGCGAGAAAAATAGTTTAAGAATAAATTTATTCGCAAAAACTTTTCAAAAACGAAGTCATCTTAAATAATTATAAATAAAAAGGAGCAAGGAATTTTCAAAAAAATTTAAAATCCATTCTAAATACCTAAACCAAGAAAATATTAAATATATCTTCCATTCACAAAAAAGTTATAGGCCTAACTAAATAGTAACTTACAATATATATATAAAAATTTATGCATTATAAGTAATAAATAAATTTTGAAAATGTAAAAGTAAGAATAGAACATTCTATAATATTTCGTGGGCATTTAAATTTCATTTGCGTTCTATCATTTGTAATTTTATTGGTTGATCGGGTGTCGTAATCATTCTCATTTTAATACTGATGTCTTCTTTATTTCCAAGTTGAAGGTGGAACAACTGGACTATCTAAAAAATAAAAAATAAAATTATTTTAATAAAGTTTAAAATAGATGAACCTTTATATATAATTTATATTACTCTTGCTATAAGAAACTGCATTTGTAGTTCAGCCACACGCCGTCCTATGCATGACCTAGAACCTATTCCAAACGGTAGAAAGGCGTACGAGTTGATTACGTTGCTCGATTCGCTATCACGAATCCAGCGCTCGGGATAAAATTGGGTTGGATTTGAAAAATATTTTTGATCTCTCCCTGTAGTGTATAACGACATCAAAATAAGGGTCTATAAGAAAAAGAAGTCAGTCAGTTTGCTAAATAAAAAAACTTAAAAATTATAAGGATCGAAAAAACTTACTCCTTTTGGTATTAGATATTCTTTCAAGGTAACGTCTTTGGTCAAAATGCGGGTCAGAAACGGAGCGACTGGATACATTCTGCACAGAGAAAAAGGAAAGATATTGTTAGGAATGAAAATAAAATGTTGAAATATGTTTTACATCATTCAAGGCTATCAAAATATTCAAGGCAAAGTTGCAATTCATACCCCCTAAAGGAAATATAAACAGATATTTTTGCCTTAAGCAATGTATTTCTTTGATATAAAAGAAAGCTAAAATACCTAAGTGCTTCCTTAATAATTGCTTTAACGTAAGGTAAATGAGCGAGATGATGTTCGTTGATCATTTCGTT
This sequence comes from Androctonus mauritanicus, assembly GCA_011317285.2. Lineage (NCBI taxonomy): Eukaryota > Metazoa > Arthropoda > Arachnida > Scorpiones > Buthidae > Androctonus > Androctonus mauritanicus. The sequence continues at coordinate 9,853 of WUQG02303933.1, read as the reverse complement.
TGATCCAACCGTTCTATTAAGTTCTTCTAATAATTTGTATTGACATCTAGGATTTTTGGCGAGGAGATATAAAGTCCATTGAGTTGCGTGAGATGTCTGCAAATAAAAATTAGATTATTGTGGTTTATAAAAAAAGCCTGCAAAACTGATGATTCTCGTTTTCAGTAGTATATGTCTTTCCAATGCTTTATCGAATGGGGTCGCGAGATTTAAACTAGGTCAGTAGTTCATGCGGTTGAAAGTTATAGAAGGTCGGAATATTTCGCCCACTAGATCTAGTGTTTAATTTTTCGCTATCATCATTTTACTTCCATTATTATAATCTAATCTATCTAATAGCTTTACATTTCAGCTCGTTAAAGTCATTAAAAATTAGTAAATTTTTTAATAATAAAAAACCAAAAAAATGGGCAAACTTACTGTGTCTGCTGCAGCTAAAAATAAATCAGTAATAATTCTAACTATTTCTTCTCCCTCTATTTTGTCCTTTAATAGAAGCTGACTGAGAATTCCCTCTACAGATTCTCCTGTGTCAGCTTTTCTTATAATTTCTTTTACATTTTCTTCTACATAGCTTTGAGCTGAAATTAAAAAGAAATTTCTCTCAGTTTATTTCAAAAAATATTTAACATAAAGATGAATATATTCACCTAATTGTAATGCTCTATCTGCAGCATGTACAAATCTTTTCCATACTGGAAGATTAAGTAAGCTGGCTACTCTGGGAGGAATCATAGTCATTCTAGCAGATTCTAAGAATATTTGCTGTACACAATGAACAAATTCGTGAATGTTACCCATGTTATCTGCTTGTACACATCCTAAACGTCTACCAAAGATCATAGTCCCGAGGGCTGAAGAAAAAATAATTCATCTTTATTCACTCTTAAATCCCCGAAAATTATAAGCATTAAAAATGTTTTAAAATTAAGAAAAATATAAAAATTTAAATATTCATTTGAACTTGACAGTAAACATCTAAAAGTCGTAGATAGATCTTAATTTACTCTTAAAAATTTTTCTTATTTATAAGCGAAAAATTTATCAACGAAATATATTTCTCTTAACAAATTAACGATCCCATCAAATATGGTCTTCAATTACTCTCAAGATTCATTAACAACAATCATATTTAAATATAATAATTGTTAACAAATAGAAGTTTTGAGAGTGGATTTTAGATCTTTGTTCATTTCTAATATATTTGCATATTGTACATCCATCTAAAGAGATTTTAAAAACTTAATTAAAAATCAATAAGTCGAAAATTTAAAAATCCAAAAATAGCAGTAAAACTAGCTCTTATATTCATTTAAATCTCTTGCATTTAGCAACAAACAGGAACAACAAGGAAGTACAACAAGCATGACGTAATATTCTACGTCGGCTAGCTTTTGTAAGGTCAGGGATTGAGAGAAGGGGGGACCCCCGGAAGTTACTAGAAGGCACAGTGCCAATTTTCGCAGGTAATTGTGAATACAATCAGGCTATTGACCGTTTTAAATCAAAATCATCAAGTTACACCTTTGCCAAGTTTTATATATAAAAGAATGAAGGCTAATAAACCTGCGTTAAATTTTAAAGCTTTTTTATAATCCTAATAAGATTAATATATATAAAAATTTTATATAATATAAAGAATTTCTAATTATAAATTATCTTACATTCGATAGACCAATTATATAGTTCCTTTTCAAGGTTTGGCAAAGTTCTTTTGTCATCTCTTATAATTAACCACCTTTCAAGCAGCTCCGATATAACATTATTGAATTCAGTTGAATGTTCAGATACACTTTTCTGTTTCAAAAATACTTTATTCAACGATTTTCTACGTTGGCTCCAAGTTTGGCCATCCCTGTAAATAATGCGAGACATTGTAACCCATAATCATCCTAAGTGATAGTTGGATCAAAAAGTGGATTCAGTCTTATTAAAAATCTTAGAGAATCGCTTAAAATTTTCTAAAATTTATATAGTAATCAAGTAAAAGCCATTAATTTCCTTATTTAAACTTACATGAAGAATAGACCACGTTGTTTTCCATATATCTCATTATAGATGACCCAAGGTTCAGGCACCATATGTTTTGGATATTTTCCCTCGTTGCTGTACACTTGTTGTATTAATTCACTGTCTGCTACAAATACTGCATCGACTGAACCGACACATTCCCGATAGATAGGTCCCAGTTCCTTATGCCTTTGATCGCAATACTTGTGTATCATAGGAGCACCACCACTGCTCAATACATCAATTAATGTGCCAATAATTGGCAAACCTTTGGGTGATGGAATAGAATTAAACGTCCTCACTTTCCTTTTGTTCGAACAACAGCTTTTCGGCTGAACAGAATAATCAGAAATTTTAAGCTTGCATTTTTGCATGTTTACTATTTCTTCTGTATTAATGTGTGAATTTGTGGGGTTGTTCGTGATATTATCTAAAACACTTTGATAAAAACGCATCTGCATTACGAACTGACGACAGACGCATCTCTTCGGCACAACATTCATGATGTTCATTAAAACCTATTATAGCCGAATAACAAACACACTGTCGACAGAACAGTTACTATCATGTAGAAACACAAAATGCCACTTTACTACCCGCCCTACCTGCTTTTATAGCATTACCTTGTGCCTAAATAATCACGTCAGTGATGGCCTCGGGCACTCTACAGCTGAAGTGCTCCTCAGTCGTGCTTTGCATAAGGAAATTTTCCTTGCTCTGCTTGGATAACTTTTTTCTTATCAATTTACTTTTTAAAACGTTTGATAAAATTTCTGCGATTTATTAGATGAAGTTTATTTATAAATAAACTTTTTGATTTTTTATTTTTTCTATCGCCGAATTAAAATAGAAATATAAAATTATAAATAAAAACAAAGCTTTAGATTAAAATATTATAAATTTAAAGATTTAATGACTTTTCTAATATTATTTATATAAAAATGCATGAAATTATTTAAATTTTGTTTACAGTTATTTTACATAAAGATACAGAAACGATTCGCAAATTATTTTAATATTGCCTCCCTATAAATTGATCTAACAATAATAAAAATATTTATATTGTTGTGTATAAAAAAATAATGATAAAAAATTACAAATGTTTTAACTATTTTTAAATTTATAAGAAAATACATCAAAATAATTAAACGGAGTAAATCAAATTTGACAATTTAGCTTCAAGCATATTTTATGGACTCTGTTCAGATGGAATAGATTCCGAATCAGTTCGTCTACTGAAAACTATAAACAAATTAATCATAGTTGATAAAAAATGAAAACCAAACTATGATATTCTTTAAACTATTCCTTATATTTCTCAAAGAAAGGGAAACTATTTATGAGGGAATAACTAAACTGCTAGCAGTCTATGCTCCCAGTGACCCTTGACCGAAATGTCTATTGTCCCATTTAGAAAAAGATAAATCGCTTCTTGAATTTTCAGGATTCGTGTTGTCTTTATAGATTTATTAGAAAGAACATCTAGTAATTTATTTAAAGGATCGTTTAGCAGTTAATCTGTTGCCCGAAATAAATAATTTATCATTAAATATAATCATATTTATTTCGTTAAAAAATTACATTTAATGATATTGTTTATGTTGTAAGATTATAAAGTTATACTTTGTATGTCATGATATTAACTTTTATATAAATTGCCATTATAAAAAAAAAACATTGCTTTGAGTACTCCTGACCTATTATGAATTAACGAACATTGGCTTTTAAAAGCTAACCTGTTCATGTGGTGCACTGACTTCAAGAACGGCTATATAATGATTTTGATAAATGTGAAAGTTGACATTTAGATGTAGCAACAAACTAAAGTATCTAATACTTACGTTGTCTGTTGTTATATTATTTTGTTATTTAATATTTTTATGTGATTGACAGCTTAATATAACAACTTTTCTAAAATATAATCGACAAGAATATTGCAAAATAAAGTTATTTAGGAAAACATACGGAGAAAAAAAATGCTTTTTCACAAATAATTATTTCTATATTAAGTCAGTGAGTTTGAAAAACTTATTACGATTTAGTTATCAAATATTTTTTTTTTTTTTTTACTTTTAAGATCGGAAAACATATACAGTATTTATTCTAAACATAATTTGTGCATCGTATTTCATGATGCACGAATTATATTTATTTTAACATTTGTAAATTATCTGAGAAATTATACCTGTGAGTATGTTGGTTAAGATGATATATAAAAATTACAAATCGAATTTAAGATTAATTTTATATCTATTGAATATATTTATTCTGAACAAAATCGTTCAGTCGTTTCAAAATTATCGTAAAATAGATAGAGTAATTAAACAATTCAAATAGATGAGAAAAGTAGAAATTTCATTCTGTTCTATTCTCAGAAAATGTTTAAGAAAATTTTATATTCATTTTTGAATTTTGGATTATCCTTTCTTTTTTAAAGAATCTTAAATCATTTCTTAAATTTTGAATTACTATTTCTTTTATTTAAAGAGAAGCATGTTATAATTTGTTTCTCGCCATGTAAATTTTGATTATTTAACTATTTCTCTACCAAATTTCAATCCATAAATTTATCGATTTCATTTAATTAACTCAAACTCAAACTGAAATTTGTATTCTGTTACTTTATAATTCCGAAATTTTGTGATCTTAATTGCTAAGATGTGAAAATATATATATATTTGAGCTTTCTCAAAATATTCAGCAATCATGATTCAAGGTCACGGAACTGTTTTATAAAAAAATGCTGAATGGTTTGTAGATTTTTAGTTTTGAAATGAATTCTTAATTTGAAAATGACTGTGGATCTTATTGAAGTTATATTCTACTGTTTTACCTCATATTTGTACATAAAAAGATATTATGAATTTTCTTATTCAGAGAATAAAATTTACATACAAAAAACAACGAAGTTTTTGCTTAAAATGATTAGATTTTTCAATTTTCAAACTGATTAATATAAATGTTGACAACTATAAATGGTTGTTACAAATTTGGAAAGTCATAAATTTCACAACTGTATTAAATTAAGCAAATAATCTCTTCATTCTTTTCTTTCTAAAATCGATATATCCAAACTCATTTCTTTATTTTTACTTTTTCTTAACTTTATGATTATTAAACGAAGTACAGTACATGATATTAAAGCTGTTAAAATATCGTGTATTAATTTCTTTTTCTGTAATTTTAAAATTTTTATATTTTTTTATAACAAAATGAGTATATTTATTCTATTATAATTTATATAAAAAAAGTTTTCTTGAGCCATTGATTAATATATCAGAATATTTTAGAAAATTATTCTATTTGACCTTTGACATAATAGACTAGTGTGGTCTAATACAAAATAATAGTATCGTAAACAAATTTTGCTGTTATGAAAGACAGACTTTTATAATAAAATAATAAAAACACTGTAGAAATTATACAAACTTACGAGAAATCTTGATTTATGGTAGATTATGAATTAATAGTTAAATTATAAAAATCTAAACAAAAATATTTTAAAAAAGATATCATCGAATTGCTGAGAATGTACGATATGGAACGATAATTTATTTTAGTGTAAAATTAAGATTGATTATATACTTAAAGGAAAACATGTGAACATTATATATAAGATACAATATTTTATTTATGAACTTAAAAAAAGTTGATAACTGAAAATAAGTCAAGTTAAAAATGTAATAATCGAGATTAGAAAGTCCTTTCGACAATAAACCTCACGCATCTTAATTTCAATGGCCAGGCATTTTCCTTTTACACTCTTGTAGTTTTTAAGAAATCCATTTTAGGCTCCATATTTATATTAGATACTGTATTTTAATATCTGTTGAGCTCTTGAAACTTCCTTTATACATTTTAATTACTTCTGTTTATGTCTTAATGAGTCATCCATTAAAAATAAATAAAAAAAAAACTAGTCATTAGTCTGTTATGTATGTAATTTATAGAATAATCTCTTGAAACTATTTTGCACTTTAAATTATATTTTATTTTGATCTTTTTCTTTGAATGTAAAAACTAAGATTTATAACACAGTACGTATTTAAAGATTAATGTCAAAGCTGCTTATGTAATTAATTTAGATCAATATTTTCTAAAGTGTGATTCTTAGCCTGATACCGGTCTTTAAAAAATACTGATTACTAAATACGTAAGTAATGATATTTAAAATACAATGACACCATAAAATAGTAATAAAGTTACAATGTATTAAGTATTCACATAAATGATATTTAAAATTAAATAGAGCGAATATTTATTTTTCATGCGCGATTATTACTTTTGCCACAAAAATGATACTGGAAGCTGTACGAAATTTGTAGAACGTTGAACGAAATGAAAGTTCCGAATGTTCACTTCAGATTTCCAAGAAGAATGATCTGAATCAAGAATTAATATTTAATTCCGAATGATCCCTATTTTAATTTATATTCTGAAACGTTATTTTCGATAGCAGAAGTATTTACAAAATTAAATGAATAAAAAATTTCGAATTAATAATGTCAACTAGATCTGTAGTTTTTTAAAAAAATATTATTAAGACATTTATAAATATAATACAGAAAAGATAATCTGCCATATCTGAATTCCATTTTCTTCTGTTCTTTTGATACTTTGAAAGAGTAAAAATAATTGACTGGCTTGGAGCAATGCCACAAAAACACTTCAACATAATTCATAAAATATACTGCTTGTAGTTTATGATTTATAGAGTCACACTTTAAATGATTATTTCTTAAGAATCTACAGGTATCTCTCTTACAACACGATTTCGCTCTAACACGATTTGAAAATTTCGGAAATCTTCATAACAACACGGTTTTTACTTAACACATTTAGAAAATTACGTTTAATCTCCTACAATACAAAACATTTCGTTAAATGTTAATGAAAATTCACACTCTGGACACACAAAATGCAATCATTGGGAAATGCTTTGCTAAAATCAATTATAAATGCGAATTCGCTAGTTTATCATGAGAGTTATCATGTTTACTATATGTAATATATTTTCCATTTCGATTTGAAATTGATTTAATTGTCGACCATTGAGTATCTTGAGTTCCAAACATTCAGTTCTCGGATAAAATATAAGTTGTTATTCTTCAATAGAGAATGTGAAATAGAAAAAAATTTTTTCATTAATTATTTTTGGGTATGTCTTAAGGAATGATTGTTTGTAGATTACAGATTTTGTAAAGCGAGCAGAAAAAACAAAATCTGAAAGTGAAGTTGATATTGTTAAAAAGAAAAAAAAAAAAACATTCTTGCTTTAACTGAAGAGTAGTAAAGGAGATATAATTACTAAATGAATGTTACATAGGCTGTATATTTTTCTTTTTCTTTTACTTATATTGTTCTTTTGGTGTCTTACTAATATATTTTTTCTTCCTTTATGTTTCGTGTTATTAATATTCTTAATAAAAATTCTTATGTGGAATTAAAGAAAGTTATTTGTTTTTAATTGGTTTTGGAACTTAACTCCTTTTTTTTTATTGGCTCCAGGTCTCATATAACATAACTTTTTTAAGGAACTTATCTTCCATGTTATACGAGGGATAACCGTACTAAAAAAAATAATATCCGTTTATTATTCTACTTGAATTATGGATTATTTAAACAAAACGTTAAATATTTCAGAAACTTCATAGAATGTTATTGTTTCATACCATTCAACTATATTTTAGGAATAGTCAGATTTATTCAACATAGATCCGAAATATATACTCAAATCAACTTTTCGACGATGAGCTGAAGTTATAGGAAAATTCTGCCAGTTTCTTTATACTTTTCTTATAATTTTGGTTTATAGTATTAAATTAATTTATTCTGTTATCGTATCTATTTTTCTTTTTTAATTATTATTCCTTAGAATATTTTTCATGGCAATTATTGATTGAAATTCTGTGGTGCATAATATTTTCAATATTGCTTAGAATTCTATTTAATGATAATAAATCTAATGGATTCTTATTGATAATTTTTCATAGTTGGTTTATTAATTTTCAACTGTTTATTTACTATATGAAATCGGCTACTGAAAACTCTCTTAAATGGAAGTTTTAAAATTATTTTGGTTGATCGTGATAATTCTTCAATAATTTATAAAAGAAGAAATTCAGTCTTCTGTCATGTCGAAAAGTTTTTGTCAGTGAGATTAGCATATTTTTTATAATTTAAAGTTGATAAAGTTTTTCCTCGAAACAAATTTATAATTACGTTATCACGATTCAAAATTATCGTTATTAACTTAAACCAGGAGGACTTCGTATATCTGTATAAAGTGTAGGAACCTCTCTTGGCTTAAGTTAATTAACCAGGATGGGTTCCCAAAGTTATCAGCGGTAAAGATCTTGTATCAATTATTCGATTCTGATAACATCAATTAAACTAATATCATGATTAATTAAGAGGATGATTGATCCCAGAAAAAATTTGACAGCCTTCAATTATTTCTTTCCAAATAATTAATAAAAACTTCGTTTTTCATAGCCCTCTCTTGATATTATTTTGTAACGTGATTCTTGATTGAATCCAAATTATATTAAAAATTTATCAACAACTGTTAATCGTGAGTGAGTTACGCATATTAAAATTTCAGAATGACTTCATTATCGTTAATATATTAAATGGAAATAAATGGGAACAAAAAATCTTAATGGTGACAGGGGAATGTTTTTCATAATATTAGGTCAATAACTTTATTTTTAATATCAATAAACTTCTTTAAAAATCTTTCCATTTATCAAATATTCATGATATCATTCGATGTTGTTGAATAATTTTAAAGATTAAGTTACCATTAATAAATATATTTTTATCTCACTCATGTGTAAGATTCCTATTTTGACTTAACAAATTTAAAGTAAATTTAATCAGCGAGAAATTGTTATTAACTATTATCATCATCAATTCAATGTTACACAGGAAAAAATAAAATAAAGACAAGGTACTGTATGTAGCGGGTTAGAACAAAAAGTGTAATCCCATCTTCCACAGTTAATTTATGCAATTAATTTTGTCGCTATATAAATATAATTAAATCCAATTAAAACAAAATGGTAGACACAAGCTATAGATATATTAGTAAACTAGTTTAATAATTCATCAAATCTGATTAAAATCCTCATGAAAGCAAAACTTACGATCTAATTTTCATATTATTTTTTATTACGTTTCACTATAAACTATCAACGATTTTATTTTATTCCTATCAATGATTTCATTAAATAAAATCTAAGAAGTTAATTCAATTAATATAAGTAATTCCAAACATAATATTAAAAACATAATGAACCATGAATTAAATATATTAGATTATGCTTTCTTACAATAATGGTTTAATAAATTATTATACTGATATAATAATATAACAAGTTAGTGAAAATCAATTAATTTATCATATGATCTTTTCTGTAATTCCAATTTCAGTCTTTTTCAATAGAATTACTCTCTAATACAGTGTTTTTCAAACTGTGGGACGCGAGTTTATTGCAAAGGAGGCGCGGAAGAATTAAATTAACAAAAACTTCATTTTTGTTAATTTAATTCTTTCCGAGCTCTCTTTGCAATGTTTGTTTTAACTTAATTGAAACAAACAAGCAAAAAATAAACTCAAATTGGTGTCGAAAAAAATGAATCAGCAAGAGAGTTATAAATACGGTTCATATATCCATCCATCTGTTGTGGCAATTTTAAAGACAAAATATCGATCTCGTTTAGTGATTGAAAAAAAATTTCGAGTAGCGATATCACCCGATTTCAGAGAATTTGCGCTGAAAAACAAGCCACCCATCGCATTAAATACTATGTTTATTAAATATATATTCTATTTTTCATT